>VYZP01043632.1:28961-131933 GCA_013400635.1 Hypocryptadius cinnamomeus
CCGGCCCCCCCCCGCCACACCGCCCCCGCGGCCCCCGAGGGTGCGGCCCGGGTCGGGTCTGCCCTGCCGGCCCCGGCACTCACCGGCCCCACGGCGCCCGGCCCGCCGGGCTGCTGCCGCCTCATCATCCTCATCCTCCTCGGCGGCGCCGCCGTTCAAACCTCCCGCCCGAACAACGGCCGCGGCCGCCCCGCCCCCGGCCCCAGCAGCGCCCCGCGGGACAGCGGCCGCCGGGGATCGGCAGCGAAACCTGCAGGTCCGCCTCAGGCCCGCCGAGTGCTGCTGACGGCAGCGCCAACCCCCTCATGCTTAGCCACAACAGCGAGCGCCAGTAATAAAGGCCAGGACAGTACCTGTCTTGGCTTCTTTCTTCCCCGTTAATCTACTTTCCTGAAACAAGCCGGTGCCGCCTCTTTCTGATGAGTGCTCTTACGAGGAGCGGCTCATGGCAGCAACCAGTGCTGTTCCAAAGCATGCCATGAATTTTTAACGGTGTTCTTGGGTTCCTGCAGTTCATCCAATTATGCATCTTTAATACGATGGTGCTTCAATACCTGCACTAGTAGCACGTATAGTTAAAAGTATACTGTTATATACTGAGTAAAAGTGCATTAATTATTCACTAGATTGACTGGAGAGGAACGGGAGTCATCTCTCTCTCTTCTGCTGCCAGTTTTGCAGCTCTGTTTGTCTTTGGCAGATGAAACAAATGAGCCAAATAGTGTCTCCCATCCATTCCTCATCCCTGATTTCTTGGCTTTCCTCTCTGAATTCCTCCTTGACAGGTGATGGTCAGAAGCACAGATCCTCATTGCTTTGCACAGGGTTGTCAACATTTGTGGGAAGTAAAATGTGTTGGAATGAGTGAGATATACAGTGTTGCTAACAGCTTTCTACAGAAGACAGAAGTCTCCAGGCTAACATATGCTTATTTAAAATATAAGAAAATGCAGCTAGAAGGGAAAATTTTTAAAGCATCATTGCTTCATCAGGATTTCACATAGGTGCTCAGCAGTTCACAAACAAACACAGCGGGCTAGCCTTGAAGGAAAATCATGAACTTCCAGACCAAAAGTATGCATTCCTCGGTGCAAGGCAGAGGACAGGGAGCTCTGCTTCCCTCCAGAGTGCTCATCTCACCTGGAGGCAAAGATGGCAGAGGCAGTGGTTCTGGAGCTCCTGTCTCCATCTTGGGCCATGTTTCTTAGGGCATTCAGATATTCACTAAATACCTTCATGCCATCCTGAAGTCCTCTGCATACCACTGACAGGGCACATGCCACAACTGGGAACCCTATCTGTTGCATATAGGTAAAGCCTAAGAAAATAAGGGCCTTGTTACCCTTGTAAAACCATGGCTCAGGCCTGTTACTTCAGCTGAGTAGAAAAGGGCTATGGGAAAGTGACCCAGCTGAATTATAGGTAGAAAAACAAATTGTATAACCATTACATGTTCATATTGTGGTTTATGGTGGTTGGTTGAATTACATTTGTGCTTAATTGGAATGTAACTGATAAAGGCCTAACTGCTTTAAAAGGCCTCTCAAAAGGGCTCTCTCTTGCACCTGCCTGGGGAGTCTGCATCCCTCTGCTTCATAACACTACCCCAGGTTATATATTTATGGATGCCATATTTTTTCCTGCTGTTTGGATACTCCCTCCTGTTCTTTAGGTACTGTGACTTTCCCAGAAAGTCTTTGTTGAGTTCATTCAGTGGAGAAATCCCATCAGGGACCCAAAAGGCTTTTGCTTAATCAAGGTATGATACTTAGACCTGTGTATGGACAGCCAATATATCTAAGAGTGAGCTTGAGGGAGGTTTAAAGGGAAGTCTCCACGTAATCCCAGTGCTTCATGCACCCAGGATAAGCCTTGGGCTCCTGTCTCTGCTGCAGAGCTCAGGATTTTGTGATACAGCAAAAGCAATCCACCAAACAAGGGGAGAACATCAGATGACAGATCAGAGTGCCCTTCTGCTTTACAGTATGGTATATCTCTTAAAGTGAGGTCTGGCCCATCTACAGGTCATTTTCTAGGCTACAGAAGAAAACTAGAAACAGTAACATGTCATGGAGTGGAATTGAACCAAATAGGTGAAAGTCTCAGGTTGACTGTACCATATTATCATTGAATCAGTGCTTGACCCAAGTTGAGTCAGGCTACAGCCTTGACTGAATGGCTGAAACTCTTTGATGAATTTGATGTAAACTGTTGGAGCAGCTGGAAATTATAACCTTACTGCAGAGATAAATAAGGAATTAATTACTGTGACTCTGCCTTGCTAACATCCCTTCACCAACTCACCAAATAGTGCCCTACCACAGAAAATTGATACAACCTGTGAAAAGGACACACTGAAACACTTCCTATCCAGCATCATCTCAAGCAGTTCGGGTTAGACTCTAGAACAAACCCACTGGTTCAATCTTTGCAGAAGCACTGCCTCCAAGACCCCTGAGAGCAGGTACACACCAACAGGGTTTGTCAAAAGCCAGGACAACTACATGGATACAATAAAAAAAATCACTGCAAAAGGACAAGTTATGGCCCAAATTATTTCAGGCAATCAGCATCTCTAAAACCATTTTGCTGGTGGTGTAGACAGCTCCCAGGAATCTGTGGCAGTTGTCCAAGAATTTTAGAAGTTAATTAGCATGGTTTTGCAGTACAGTCTGTTCAGAAAATCTGAGTCTTAATAAAGTCTCAAAATGTGACTGCTAGTAGCATAAAGAGCCCGTGCCTGCAGCCCTTACATGCTCCTACAGACACTGACTTGAATTGGAGCCCTTAAGAAATCAGTGGCACTTAAATGTGTAGGACTCAGCCCTAAGCAACATGAACAGTGTCTTCTCCAGCTCAGTGCATACCTGCTCTTCAACTGGTTCAAATGCCCAATTTTACAGTACATTAGGAACATGTTTCTGCAAAGTCTGGCTTCTCACATTCTTGCACCTGCTTCTGCTTTGGTACTCCATTACATTCACTTCCTAGAGATGTTAGGTTTTTTTCATTATAAAATCAGGCTTCATAATTCAGTAGATCTGTCAGATGCTTAACTAAAAAATTAAGCATTACACCACACTTCTAGTATTAGCTTTTAAAGGAACGTGAGACTGAGGCTTTAAAAGGCATTTCTACAGGTTTAGAGTGAGGTGAGATGCTCTTTCCACACTTCATGTCTAGCTCTAACAAAGCTCTTCTGCTGCTGTTACAGCACACAAACTAACTTGAAGTGAAGAAGGCTTTATGCCATCTACATTATGCAGAGATTTGGGATTCAACTAGTAACTAACTATTCTGCTTGCTCCCTAACTGAAGTGTAAATGCAGCAGACAGCAACAAAAAAAGGTAACCATGTTTTTTTCTCCAGACAAACCTCCACTGAACGGCAGAGAAACCCAAAGGCACAACCTACAAAACAAGGAAAATCCTGCACAGTCACTGCTGCTAGTGCAGAGAAGTCAGAAGGGGGTAGGGTGAATTAAACAGGGGATCTATATCCTGCCTTCTGGGGTTTCTTAAGTGAAACATTTTTCTCCGATGAATCACACCATCCTTTTATTTGGCGCTTGATTTGCATTGCAAAGCATTTGGCTTCCTTCTAGTATTAGGGAAACTGGATAGCAGAGAAAAGATCATTGTCTATCTAAATCACTGTTCTGCTCAAGTGTTAGATCAGCATATTATTTTAAATGTTAGGCCCATCATTTTGGTTTAGCAGGTACAAAATGTCTACACCTACTCTTGACAGCACTGCAGTATTTTTCTTAATTTCTTAGTTCCCACAGCTTGCTACACCTACTCCTTGAATATAATCAGAGTGTGCCAGTAGAAATGCACTCAGTTCCTCTTCAGATTTATCCTAAATGGAAATCTATGAGGATTTGTACTGGACACGTGGGAAAGAATTTGCAAAGGCTTTTTATAACTGACTACTTATTTAATTTTACACTGAAGAGCAAACTGTTCCCATTGATTGCCACTGGCTTTGATTGCCATGGTATGTGACCACTATAGACTGGTGAAATGGGCAGAGGCTGGAATTTAGGCTGTTTACCTGACCACTTACTGGAGCCTCAGTGACTCATTTCTTCATTTCAGCCTGCTGAGGTCAGTTGAACATCTTTCCATCTCTTAGCTGGGCAGAAAGGCAACATGTAGTCCTACAAAACAAATTAAGTATGGGTAACTACCTTATTGTAATGCACTTCAGGTTCAGTTTTGATTGGATAAGGTGAAAATTAATCATCTGTCTGACAGTGAGCTAAAGCTTAACCCTATAATGATGAAAGGTATGGTAAGAGAAAAGTTTATAGGCTCCATCTTAGCTAACTGAGCAGTATGAAATAGGTTCCTTCTCTAAGGTAGTCATGGAGCCAGTTGTTGAAGATGTCACCCTATAACATGCAGGTGCCTAAGTCAGCTAGGATGTATCGCTCTTATCTTCCTGCCATAATTAGACAGAGAGGCCAGAACAGCTTAGAATAAACTCTTACTATTTCAGGTGTTCTCAGATTAATTTTTTCCTGAGAGCTTGTTCATCTTCTGCTCAAGTTTTTTTTTTTTAATGTTCTGCAGTTCTCCTTCAACTGCTATAGTGCTCCCAATGGCACCAGGATCACACCTCTGCATGATGCCATCAACTAAACATTGATACCAAGGTGCTTCAATGAACTATTTTGTTGATCATTGCCTGTTCCTGTAGAATTTCTAAAAGAAACTGTAGGAGGTTCAGAATATACAAGGAATTATTTTTCCTTTTTCCAGATAAGAGACCAGAAACTGACTCCTCCCAGTATTTCTGATGTCAATTCTATATTGAAATGCCTTCAGATTAAATTAATGTAGCCTTTTTGAATCACCATATGAGATAAATGCACTCAAAATACATTTTATAACAGAAACAGTAAGTTACATAAAATCCATCCCCACATGAATTTGAGAAACAGTTCCTGAAATCAAACCTGAAAACCTTGACAATCTAACTAAACATTGCATGACTCTAAACTGCAGTTTGATCATCCTCTATGTCCTAAAGTTGCCCATACCCAGGACAGTGGATGAGTGACTGAGGTACACCAGTCACATGTGTTCTTCTGTTTCTGCTTGGGAGACCAGGGACATTGGTTTTGAAGCCAATTCACATGTGGTTCCCACACAGGTACAGAATCAAGCCCATCAGAAGCATCCTGTTGGACAAGGGTCCTCACAGGTGACTGAGAGCTTCACTAGAAGCCTTTCTCCAGCTGAGAAGACAATGTGGACACACAGGGTCTAATAAAGAAAAAGTTTTGAAGACTTTCCCTAAGTTTTGAAATTTATGTGGTCTGTCTTTTCTATTCCACTTTCTATCTTTACAGCACTTGAAAGAATGATGTTATCTTTAATTCCTTTCAAAATCAAAGGTGATTGAAATTGGCTGCTTGGATCCATTGCTAATAGGGGGACATTTATACACACAGAGAAATGGTCACACAAAAATAACACTGCTGTTTAAACCCAGGGAGGTCCTTTCAGCTCCATATTACAGGGACATCCCGTACAAGGAGGGTTTCCTAGAGATTCCACACTTCCTTACCATGCCTTTTACCAGGATTCCTCTGTTGGTTATAGAGTCTTGGTTTGATTTCTTGGGCATTTACTGCAGGTAGCATTTGGTGTATAAAATATCCATCCGAGACAGCTGCATCCAAATGTTTGCTAGTCAGTGTGCTGGTGAAGTCACCAGTTTGTGTCATGGGAGAATCTAACTGGGCACTCTCTGTTCTGGTTTCAGGGTTAGGCCTGTCAGGATTTTTCCCAATTGATCTTGCACAGGCAAGTGACAAGCCACTGGATCATTTAATGGATTACCACTTTGAACCTGAAATGGCGAATATCAAAGGATGGGTGTTATAAAAGAGTGGATTAGAGAATATCAAAAACATAAAGATAAATTCCTATATGAGAAAATAATGCCAGAAAATCATCTTCCTTTTGATAGACAGAGGACTTCCACCTATTGCTGTGAGAGCAGATGTAAGCCCACTTCTGACAGCAGTCACCCAGGTAAAAAGGAGCCATTCTCCAGTTACCTCTTGGGATTGGCTTTTTTTTTCTGAAGGTAGATCCAGGCTAAGTATTTGAAGATGGCCTCTTTGTTTTTCCCAAACAATGCAGAATAACTCTGCAGAACACAATACTTGGAAACAGTCTCCATCTGAAGCAAGTTTGTAGTTTAGTCTGATTTTTCCAAGTACTGGAATACAGGTATGTAGGGAGAGAAGAACAGCAAGGCAATGTGCTCTGGAGACCAAGCAACATTAGCTGCCCTCTGTGCAGGCACCTGCACTCAAGCTCCCCCTGCACTGCAGCATTGCTAAGGAAGGAAATAGTGACTCGCCCTCACCGCTGCACATCTCGAGGTGACAGCTGGCACAAAAACTGAAGCACAGTAGCCCAGTATAAATTAACTTTTTGCATTTCACATACTATTTGGATTGTTTTGATCCAGTCTCAGGGAGGATATTCAAAGGAGCATGGGTAGGGATCCGTACTTCACTGCAAACCCTCACTATGCCATAAGAAACATTTCTCATTCAGAAGACTGGTTTGTCTCAATAATTTTCCCAATCACACTTGGGGCTATGACCATCTGCAGCTCCTTAGTTTTTCCTGCCTTGCCACAAAGCTGTAGTTTTTCAGCATTTTTCTGTCCTGGGTTGGGTTCCAGCTGCATAAATGGGCATTTGTCATACAGATCAGGCCAAGAAAGAGTGAGCCAAAGCAAAGAAGTATTAAGGTAAATGTTATTTCATGAAAATAGCAGAGTAAAAAAAAAAAGTCTCATTACTATCAATATATTTATTGATGTGTGCAACATCATAATAATTTCTGGTTGGAAATTTCTATCAGAGGTTTTAAGCCTCTGGTCCTTAAGGAAAATCTGGCTTGCAAATTATGTCCTGTTTCTTACAGAAATAGATACTGAATAAATATTGAACAGTTCATCCACTCAAGTGCTTAGATTAAAGAAATACATCCATAGGAATAAAAGGATTTAAGTTTTTAGAGCTGCCAGATAATTTTTGTATTCCCAGCATCCCTAGTTGCTGTGCTTCCACCAAACACAGTCTTGTGTGTGTAAATCCAGTGTCTCCCTCTGCCCCTCAGAGTGCAATACCACTGTGAAATAACTTGCCTCCTTGAAACCCCAAAAGAGCCATAATGCAACAAAAAGTACTTGTCACGTTACAGCCAATACTGGGACCCCAGCAGGGGTGGAAGGCTGTTCCTGGGGAATCAGCACAGAGCCAGACTCCATCTTCCATGCAAGCGATGCTTTCTTGTGGCATCACTGTGGTGTTGGATCAAAACTGTCCATTCACATGCAGGAGGAACTAGAGTATCATTTTCATAGGGTAGAAGGATGCAGGGGGAGAGGTTTGCTGCAAAGGACCCTGTGGACTCCCCATGGCTGAGGTGATGGGCAGCACACCCTCTCTTCAAGCTTACCACAGCTGCACTGAAGGAAACCAGCCCAGATTTTTTTTTTTCCCCTACTCCAGTTCCCCTTAAAGCCCAGCCATGGGGAGGGGATGAAACTGGGCTGTGCGTGTGTTCTCCTCAATGTGACATGGAAACATTCCTTGCTAATGCTAATATTTTTTGCCTAACAAGATGACCCATTTTTACTCATCATTATGAAAAATTGGGGGTTGAGTAGCAAATATGAGTAACTACATTTTACCTGAGGTTGGTTTGTCAGACATTTCTATCATCCTTCTAACCATTTCACAGCCTGTTAAATGAGCTAAGAGAACACTTCATGTCACTGAAGTGAATTTTAAATTAAAATTATGGTAACAATAAATAGCACCTCATGTTTTTACAGACAATTTCATCTAGAAGAATAAAAATAACTAGTTCTGCCTGGATGCATGCATGACTTGCACACATGCACATGTTTACTTTCTTACCTAAAAATCAACTGGAGTTCTAGGAAGCTATTTTTGGCACTTGATTCTAACCGTGTGTTTGTACACTGTCATCAAAAAGCAATCAGGATGTTTAAAGAAAAACCAAAAAACAGCAAGTGCATTTTTTATAACAGGTTCTTTAAGAAGCAAATGCAGATCCAGAGGGGAAGTTATCCAAGTCTGATGCAGTGGGACACCTGTTCAAGATAATCCCCAAATACTTTTTTTGCCAACAGTGTTTGCGCACTAAGGCTGTTTTAACCAACAAATTAAAATCTCCGCTTTCTTTTATTCCTTCTCAGTTCAGGAATGTCTTCCCTGTCCATAAACTATCTCTGCAACACTAAGTCACCCTGCTTATATAGACAAGGCATTATATTTTATGAGAGAAAACACCAGCAAAAGCAAGCCGCTACCTAACATGAAGACCATTTTTTCTTAGTTTATTTCATAGTGTGGACACTCACAACACAGTCTTATTTTTAAAAAAATACCCCTGCTCTGTCATACAGCCCCCTTCAGAAGTGTATTCACTTCCATCTTTAAAACACCAGCCCAGGAGGGAGCTTTGAGAGATACAAGTGGGCTGTTGCTCCTCATCTGCTCTTTGCCCAAAGCCTCTCTCCAAAAGTCCATCTCTCTCACGCTTTTGTGAGGGACAGGTTCTTTCACACACGTGTGTTGCTACACCTGCCTGCTACACAGACAAGAACACGCTCCTGCTGAATGGATTTAAGCAGCCACTTGGCACCAGCAGGCACTGAAGCACCCAGAAGCTCATTGGCAGCTTTCATGCAGGCAGTACACACATTACTAATCTGAACAGGTTTTTCTCATTACCACCCTAGTCACACCATTTTTTAGGCATTCCTTCCAAATTATCATACGACATGACATTGATAAGTTGGTGAATAACTTCTTAGGTAATTTTAGAGGTAATAAGTTTCATACATATTTGGCACCATAATGGTTTATGCCGTTACCTTACTGTAAAACCTTCATACCTTCTCTGGGAGGTCTCATGGGCAGCTCCTCACAATGCTGACTCCTTTTCTCTTTCCTCTGCACGGCCGCTGACTCCTTCCTGTCCCTTGCACGACTACCTGACCCTTACTGTCCCTCACGGCACATCCCTACCCTCACCGTCCCTCACGGCACATTCCCCACCCTCACGGCACATCCCCACCCTCACTGTCCCTCACGGCACTTCCCCATCCTCACCGTCCCTCACAGCACATTCCCCACCCTCACTGTCCCTCATGGCACATCCCCAGCCTCACGGCACATCCCCACCCTCCCTGTCCCTCGCGGCACACTCCCCACCCTCACACAACCACCTGCCCCTTCCTCCNACATTCCCCACCCTCACTGTCCCTCATGGCACATCCCCAGCCTCACGGCACATCCCCACCCTCCCTGTCCCTCGCGGCACACTCCCCACCCTCACACAACCACCTGCCCCTTCCTCCTCACAGCACAGCCTCCAGCTCCCCTCCCGACCAACTAACCCACTCATTTATAACACCCATCCTTATTGGACACAGCTGTGGCCTATTAAGGGTAGGCCTGTTCCTAATCCTTGGTAATTAGTACAGCTGCAACTCCCCAGGGGTGAGATTGCCTTCAGCACTATCTCTTATTCTTCTACAATCCATCTTCCCACAGGTTTATGTGCCACCAAGTGTACTTTAGTGGCAGTCATCTCAACAGCTGGCTAGAAAGTCACCCATGGCAAACAAGCTTTTCCAGGCTATGCCTCTGAGGCATCAGATTTTTGTAAGGAATGAATCATTCTCTTGTTACTAATGCTTTCACCTCTGGGAATTTCTAAACTAAATTTTCTGATCTAACCAAATAGCCTGAGTTGGGATAAAATGTTTCAAAAGAGAACAGGCAAGGGACTCTAATCACAGGTAGCACTGCAGATTTCATTAAAGCCTTGGAGAGAAACTGCACGGGGAATTTTGCATGCTGGGAAGGCTCACCTGAGTTTAGCACAGGCATGAATCAGTTTGGAGATGGAACCAAACCCCATTTGGATGAGATCAGTTTGGGCTCTGTTCCTGCTCCTTGTGGGAGGATCCTTGGCTGCAAATTATATAAAGTTAGCAGCCATCTGGGGGCAAGAAATTTGAGGAAAAGATAGAAAACACCATGGCCCAATACATTTTTCTCCTTTGGTGAACACATGTTCTTTCAGTTCCCAGCCTCAGATGGAGCTAGAAGTGTCTGGTCACACAGCCTTCCAGACCTACTGCCTGAGAGATAGATGTGGATGTGAAAACATCTGTTTTCAGGAATCTTTTTACATATTGACTCTTACCTATCTTTCAAAATGTAAATATATCTATGTTTCACTGCACATGTGGCAGCGGCAGGAGCACAGTATTCCCAAGGATTGTGCCTTTTATTTATTCAATTTTTCCAAGGCTGCGTATCTGTTACATTTTCTAGACCACAGCTTGTTTATTTGTTTGCTACCTGCATACATATCTTTAGTTCACTGCACTTTTTAGCTCCTGTGAATAAGAACATGTCATTGACTTCAGAGCCTTCTTTTGAGAAGAAGCTCCTTTGTGCATAAAACCATTTGACAAAACCTTCTCGCATGCTGACAGGCAGGGCCTTCAAAGTGGGATTAAAGACAGTCCAGCACCTTGCTCTGAACACAGCAGATTTAGCAATTGCAAAGGGTAGCATTCATTATAACAACAGAAATTAAATTGTCCCTTGAAGGACAACAAACTCACCTCAGTTTGCACTACACAAGACATTGCTTTAACATAGGCCATTTGGCACAAAATACCGGATGTAAACAGAGGCCCATTTCTGCAGCAAGACACTGCCTAACACTTCCATAGTGAATACCATTGAGAGAAGGGCAGGGCTGCAACAAGAGACAAACAATTGCCTTGCTTTCATGCTCAGGTGAATTTCACCCCATCTAACAGATAGATTTCTGTCCTCGCCACATGCAGCCTTGGTGCAGAAGAGGCAAAGGACTCCAGAATCCAGAACAGCTGTGCAGCCCTATCATTTTTCCTGCCCAGTTTGAGCATTGCTTGGCTGCAATCGGAAAACTGCATGTTACCAGCAAAGCTAAAACACTGGCGAAAACCAGGCTCTTTCATCTCACTACCATGTAGGAACTAATGAGTGCTCTGTACTTTTCTTCTAAGTTCGTCCCTTTCTTGTAGATCATGTCTACTCTTTATCATACAGGAAGCCTGTTGGCTTAAGTGAGCTCCTCTCCAGTAACTTTGAAAGCCTCATTCATCCCCACCATTCAGAGTTCTACCCAGCAGAAGCCTCCAGCCTACTCAGTCATTCTCCCAGGACAGCAATAGCTGATCCCCAGACCTTTACATGTAATGCAAATGTGAAAGTGAACTGCTCGCATGGATATCAGAAAAAAGAGGAAAGAATGTGAAGGAATAGAATTGTCCCTAAGCATCCAATAAAATCAATATACTTTCAGATGACATTAAAGACACAAGTCTGAACTGTCTGCTGTGTCCCTATGTGATACTTGGGATGCAGGTACCCGAACAGAAGGGAATTTAATATATGGAATCATTTAATATATTACATCAATGTGAAAAGCTGCAGAGCCTAATTTTCTCAGGGAATAGAAATTATTACACTCAAGCTACACAAAAGTTTGTAGCATTCTACTAAGTTTTGTCAGTATTCTTCTGAATCCAAGCTAAGGTTTCCCTGTTGGTTTGAATTTATTACCACTGTATAATAGTAAACAGAGAATGAAATACCTTTTATTGCCCAAACTGACATTTTATTCCCTTTCTCTTGTTTTGGTTTGGTTTTCTTCCTTTTGAAAGAACTGCTGTGTACTGTATGCTTCACAGTCTGGGTATTTTTCAGTATACTCTTCCTTTGTGTTCCTTCTGAGTTATTGTATTATCATATTTAGAAAAGTGCCCCAAATGTAATGGTCCTTAAAAATCATATGTTAAGGTTGTTGATACACTGACAGCAAAAACCAAGCAGCCCATGCCAGTAGGAACCAGAAGCAACATGGCAAATTCTCAGTGGTATTGAAGTCCCTGGCTATGGGAACTGACATGAATTTGAGATCTTACTTAAGAAAATTAAATCAAATAATTCCAAGTCATATTAGTATGGATACTACATAGGAAATGTAATGGTATTTTCTTCATGATTTAAAAATTCTTATCTGAATACAGAAAATGCCTAAAGGACATTTGAAATTGAACTGTAATTTGAAATGAAATTGAATTTGAGTTGAAAGGACCATAGATACCTTCTGAGGTTCTGTCTTTCCAATGCCTCATTCCAACCAGCACTTGGCAATTGTTTTGCTAATTGAAACTTCAGTGGACACATGATTTTGCAAAAACCTATCATCATTCATATTGATATTTTAATTTCCAGAGAGACCAGTGAGGGAAGAACTGTGGGGTTTCTGCAGTTGATTTGTTTGTATGGCCAGATGTTGTGTGGAAACTTCTTTGCTTGTGCTGTCACTTCCTGTTGATCCCAAATCCATTTCAGATTATGTGATAGCATTACCTGGTCAGAACATGGGAACAAGCAACATTTTAAAATAAACTAAAACTGAAATGGGATGAGCTCTGGATTCTTCTCTTCCATTACTTGGGCTTTACTATCAGCCATCTTAAAAAGTACTCCCCCCAAAAATATCTTAGCTTTAATAATAGATTACCATCTACAATGTATTTTGATCTTAAAGCTATGGAATCCTCATCGTGACAGTCCCAGTGCTGTAGACAGAGGTGCTACTACACTGTGGCTGCTCACATGAGGAGCAGGAGTGAAATGGTTTTGTTAAAAGGCTCCAGTTTGTTCTGATGAATGTTACAACTCAGAGCTTAGACTTCCAGCCTCTGAAGAAGAGGCACTGGAAACTTAGTATGTTCCTCTTCCCTTTCAAAATAAGCACAGTAAAGAGTCACTTGGCTGGAAGGTAAATACCCCCAGCTTTTCCTCTCAAGAGGCGATAGTTATATTTTCTTTATCCTCCTAACTAATTGAAGTCACTCTTTTGGAAGAAAAATCAAAATGGCTGAAGTTCCAGCCATATCTCCTGCTGACACTCCTCCCCACAGCCCATCTTCTCCTGTCTCTTGGAAAATAAGCTCACAGCCATTTCACACCTGAGAACTCTCACCATGTATGGACTAAATGGTGCAAATCAACCCCTAAGAGAACCCTTTATTCTCTATTTTCCCGTAAGAGCATGCAACAGTATGGGTAGAGAAGAGGAAAGCTCAACAACTTTCCAGAGTCAGCTCCAGCCAGGGGTTCCCTATCAGGACAATAATGAGTTTGGAGAGCCTGAAGGAAGGCTGGAAGCTGACTGCAAACCAGGCAGGACCAAGGGCAGTCTTGCAGCATGGTGCCTCTCTTGATGCTGTGACAACTCATTTGAAAACACAGACTTGACTTCATGTATGATTTCAAAAGATGGAAGACTGACATTCAGAGTGGAGTGCCCCTCAAAAGGAGGAGAAGGCAACAACTAACCAGCACCAACAGTCACAAACTCAACACATACATTCATATTCTCCTCCTTCCTGTTCACTCGCCCTGCAAGCAGTGCCATTCAATCAGTATGCTAAAATGCACCACCAAAAGCCTCTTTCCTACTGCGTGGGTGTGAGTGCCAGTGGCAGCAAAATGAACATTGTTGCATCTTTAATGATTCCTGAATATATCTGCATGCAAAGGTAATATGAATCCTCATCTAAGGCACCACTGCCACATAAATCACTCAAATATTTCTTTCAAGTTTCTAAGGTCTTTCCTTAGATTTTACTACTCACTTCTTACTTCCTCTCAATAAACAGGAAGACAGCAAGTATTAAATGCAGGTAAGTTTCAGCTGCTCGAGTTATGTGCATCTGTAGTTAACACTCAAATACTGAGAAAAACACAGCACTTCCCAGCATACAAATTAACTGAGCTGAATAGGCACACCTATTTCAGGCACAGCTTTACAGAATGAGGGGACTGAGCCAGAGCCAAACTCCCAATCCCATCTGTATGCAGTGGTAACGGATGTGCAGCTGTGTGTTTTTATATAACCATATACAGTTCAGGCAAACTTCCCCAAAAGTAATTCCATGCAAATTCATGTCTCCTATAAACTGGCTAGATCATGCAATGAAGACCTCTGTGGGGAGCGTGGGTGTGAAGAGGAGAGACAAAAATTTCTGACACCCCTTTTCAAAGCAAACCAGTACACAAACAAGGAAATCAGAGGCTGCTGAATGTAGCCAAAGTGATCATAGTGAATCCAGTTCTACACCACATAAAAAAGGCTCCCACAAACACGTCGGCATTGAGAGCCTGAAGGGCAAGTGAAAACAAAACTGACTCACCTATGTTCCTCATTTAGAATAAGAAAAATAAAATATCATAAGATAAACAAGTGCAGAACACATAAAAAGAAAACCAGTTTTATAATATTCCCTTTTCTATCTACCTTCAGTAAAGTGGAATCATCAGCTTTAAGGAAGCTTAAACCTATTTTAAGGTCGATGGGACCCTGTACAACAGCCACAGACTACTACCTGAAAAAAGGCTGAATACTATGAATATTCCACCTTCCTTGCAGAACCAAACAGGTTGGTACATGCTGTTTTCATTTAAGTAACTTTTATCCTTCTGGAAATTATACTGCAAAGTGTTTAAAAAGATCTTGAAAGAGAGAGACGTATACAAATAAACAGGATAATGCCTCCCCAGCAGCTGGCAGAATTTCAGAGTCCTACATTATGGCTGTGTCAATTTGGGCTTTGTCTAAGTGATAGGGGTGGATTCTACCCACTCCAGATTTAAATCAGAGAGGATAAAGCTCAGACATATAATGGCTGATGCACATTCCCTGCTACAAAATGCAGTTACTGGTATATTAAAGGGAGTCTGTTCCTACCCAAATGCTGAGAGAATGACTGAACTGGACATCCAAATGGCAGCATTAGGAATTGAAAACTGAAGACATGAGGAGCTGGATCCCAATCCAGCAGAACAAATACTTGGAGTGCAAGTAAACCCTGAGAAATCTTGAAAGAAGAATTGCTGGGGCTAAATGGTTACCTAATTTCAGATCTAACTGGCCAAAACCACATAGCTTAGGCTGCAGAACAACGGGCTCCTTCAAAGTCATCAACATTTTCTGTTCCTTAAGACCATGAGGGCTCTCATTACTGTCAGCTGGAGAAGGCAGGTAGGTGTCACCTCTTCTACACGTGGATGAAGCCTCAGGTAGCATCCCCTCACACTAAGTTCACCACACTTGTACAGCATTCATCTGCACCTGGGAGCCTCAGCACCCAGTACCTGTGACATGGAGGAGGTAGGAAGCCAGTGGGCACAACAGAGAGAGAGACTGGACAGTAGAGGACAACAGCCAAGAAAGTGGGAACCAAAACATGGTTACATTCTGTCAGTGGTGGCCTCCTACAAAGAAATAGTCAGGAGTCTCAAATCTGGCAGCAAACATTGTTCAAACTTATTCCCTCCTGACCTCCTTTCTAGGTTTTGGTACTGCTTGATGACAAAAGAAGGGCAAATCACCACATTTAGGCAAGGTAATAAAGGACAACTAACTCATGCAAAATGTTGCTGCCTGGATGGTAGCCCACACACTTCAGAGATTAGCTGAAGCTCTGAAAAGCAATTTGAGTAACTTCCTTTGATGTACCATCTGGTGAATAATTTACTGGGAATGTCTTAATCACATCAAAGGTATCTATCAATGTGCTCAGATTTTCTCAGTGTTTAAGACTCTGCCTGTACATTGCACTCAAGGAACAGACATAATAGTACAGAATTAAACTTTATTGCAGTACTCCCACAGTAATAAAAAAAAAAATCTGCAGCATATTACCAGTATGGCCTCAAGGACTAGATTTAGGAAGAGCAATATTTCACTATTACCTCAAAAAGGCTGCTACTCTACAATCAGCCTTGCTCATGTTTCCAAAAATTTATAAAATAGACACATATCTGTGGCATAAAAAATGTTAAGAAGCACATCTCCCTATTCAGAGGGCTTATTGGCAGGTTTCTCTGACATCAATCACATGGGTTTAGATCCAGAGTAGACTAGATATAAGGAAGAAATTTTGCGCACTGAGAGCAGTGAAACACTGGGACAGGTTTCGAGAGATGTTGTGGATACCCCATCCTTGGAAACATTCAAGGTCACATTGGACAGGGCTCTGAGCAACCTGATCTAGTTGAAGATATTTCTGCTTATTGCAGGAGGATTGGACTAGAAGGCCTTTGAAGGTCAACCCAAATAATTTTATATGTCTATGACATCCATTTGTCATACTCTAAATGGGAATACTACAATTACTGCTTCCCCTCCCTATATAGTGACACTAAATAGGGGTCATATTAAAAAAAAAACAACCTAAGTGAACAAACAAAAAACCCCACAAAAATTACTGGCTATTAAATAGGCAGAAAGCCCTGAAAAACCCTGAAAGCCAAGGCCAGATTATACTTATTTGCATGTGCCAGTCCTGTCTTGCTGCTTAAGTGCTTTAAATTGCGTTATCCTTCAGCATCACCCCAACACACCCCGCGCAGCTCACTCCCCGCTTTGCTGTGTTGACAGGACCCCGCAAAGCCCCGCGAACGCCCCCGGCCAGGTGCTCAAGGCAGGCGGATAAGGAGGAGATCGCTCCGGCGAGGGGAGCGACTCCGGCCCGAGATCGTGCCCCGTCCGCTGCTGACACCCACCCCCGCCCGCAGCACCCCCCGNTGCGGCCGGAGCGCCGCGCCGGGTGGGCGCGTCCCCGGGCGGAGATGGCGCGGCACCCCTGAGGAATCGCCGGGAAAGTTTCCCAAGTTTCCCGTGGGGCGCGGACTCGGGCCGTTCCCTCCGGCGAGGAATGCAACAGACAGCCCGGGATGAAGGCGGGCACCCCTGGCCGGAGCCGCTCGGCGGCGTCAGCCTCCCCTTCCGCTGCCCGCGATGCGGCGACCACACCAGGTTCCGGAGCCTCTCCTCGCTGCGGGTGCACCTGGAGTACAGCCACAGCTTCCAGGAGAGCAGCCTCCTGGCCAGGAGCAGCCTGTTCTCCCCGCTGAAGGACGCGGAGCTGGTGTCTCCGCCGGAGCCCGCAGCCCAGGGCAGCCCGGGCAGCCCCGGCGGCGTTGCCGCGCAGCCCGCGGGGCCCTACCTGAACTTGGGCGGCGCGTCCTGCGGGAGCGGCAAGGGCGAGCAGCCGCGGGAGCTGGCGGCGGAGCGGCCCGGCTCCTACCTGGCCAGCTATGTGTCGGCTGAGTCTCCCAGCGAGGTTTCCAAACCCGGCCTCCCGGCCGCTGATTCCAAAGCCTCCTTCGAGGCACACGTCAGAGAAAAGTTTAACAGGATGGTAGAGGCCGTGGACAAAACGATCGAGAAGCGGATCGACAAGCTTACCAAAGAGCTGTCCCAGAAGACGGCGGAGTTGCTGGAGGTGCGGGCAGCGTTCGTGCAGCTGTCCCAGAAGAAGCAGGAGGTCCAGCGGCGAGAGCGGGCCCTGAGCAGGCAGGTGGATGTGGCGGTGGAGATGATCGCAGCCTTGAAGCAGCGGCTCAGCGAGTCCGAGGAGGAGCTTCACCGGAAAGAGGAGTAAGTGGGGAGGCGAGTGCCGATGGCTTGGCGAGGGCTGGACAGCTCCTGCGTGAGTGACAGCCTTTGGGGGAGAAGAAAGGGAATGGCTCCGTTGCTTGCTGATTATGAAAGGGCCTGGAGCTCACCAGCTTCAGATCACTATATTGCTAGAGTTATAGCCCATGTGACCATGTCCCCTGCAAGGCAGTGGACAGCTCCCTGAGCAGGTGGCTTTCACGCTTGGCTCCCCAGTGACTAACTTCTACACTTTCTATTGCCTGTGTTGTGCCTCTGGTTTCATGGGGATAGGGACAAGTAGAAGCTCTCATCAGCATGTAATATGATTTACACTGACACCTTTAATGTGTCGTCTTTTTAAGAAGATATGGGTGGATAAGTCAGATGAAGTACGCAAGAATTCCTAATAACACCTTTTCCCTTAAGCTTTCTCACCATGGTCAGCCTGTGGAGTGCCACAGTCTCTTGTGTATCAACAAAGCTTTACTGGAGACAGTGTTGAAAAGGCCATGTCCTAGTAGTTAATGCCTATTGTTTTAGATGGATAGTGAACTGTGGAACAGGAATCACTTATATGGGATTGGGAAGCAGATGCCAGAGTTCTGACTAGCCTAAGCCATCTAAAAATACATTAATGATGCATCCATTAAAAATGTAGTGATAGCTGATATATAATTTATACATGAACTACTTAGTTTATTCAGCACTTGCTGAAACCTTTCAGGCTTTTCAGAGCAACACAACTTATTTTAGAGAAATAGAAATAAAGAGCCTTGGTAATGATATGCCTCTAAAGCAATTCATCACCTTACAAAAGGAAGATGAGAAGTGGTAGTTGCCATGACACTGATCTTACAAGAAATAAGGAAGGTGGTGTAGGAGTTCAGTGTAGGAAGTTTGGAGGGCTTTCATCATTCCTTCCTGTAGTCTAAGGACAAGAAAGAAAAGACGAGGATGACTCCCACATCAGTAGGAGCCATCTATCTTGAAGCAGAGCTATAGATTTTCCAGAAGAAGGGATACATAAAGGTGGTGGGATTTGAGCCTCTCAGATCTTCCTTGAAGGGATATTCAACAGAACCTCTGATTTTAAAGTAAGAGATGATTCTCATGGAAGAGAAGATTGAAAGACTTAAGGTGAAGCTGGAGCTGAATAGTGTAACTGAGGCAGATTTGAAAGTATGCTGGAGGGAAGTCATGAAGGTAACATAGTTTCAAGCAGTTTTGGTATTCCCATCTAGCCAGACTGCCCTCCTGGGCTCTTTCACAGTGTCAGTCATCCTATTTCCTCTAGAAAAGTATCTTAGAGGGGGAGGGATTGCTCTGTGAAGGTCCTTCTTCCCTCTGCAGACTACCAGGAGACCTCAGGTAAGCAGCTGTCTTAGGCTAGATGCAGAATTTTAGATATCTCAAGTTAAGTGGTATGAATCTTACCCCAAACTAAAGGCAGATTGTGTTTTTAAAAATCAAGACTAGGATCCCAAAAGGAAAAGCATGACTGTTGGGAGAAAGAAACCATTCAGTGGAATAAACCCAGAGTTCTGCAGTGCTGTAGAAGAAAAGACCTTGTGCGAAAAGAGGAAAGGGGCAATTGAATCATGTGGGTAGAAAGAATGGGTATGGTATGGGAGGATGGCAAAGGACACTGATCTTTGAAAAGAAAAAGACAGCTGAAGATGTGATTTTTAACTGTATTAGGAAAAGGAACAAGGACAAGGCCATGTGCTCTTTGGCAGACTACTTACCAGCAGCACTGTCAAGCTGGTGTTCTGAGGCCAGAAAAGACTGAATACAGAATGAGGAGAAGTGGGAAAACATTGTCCTTCACACTGGAACATTGCCAGGCTCAGGAAGGGGGCAGGAGCTCAGATGATTGCTGTTAGAATTCTTGTCTTGAAAGGAGGAGGGTGAATGCGTAAACAAATGATGAGGTAGCTCCTAAGTTGATGTTACAGGGAAGGCTGAAGGTTACTTGGCTGGAAACACTGACCAAAAGAGGCAGCTGCACCAGAGACTTCACAGAGTACTCACAGAGTATTGCTCTTTAGGGTTTTGCTTCCACTTTCAACAAAAAGACTTGAAAGCAAGTGCAGCAATAGGAATGAGTGAGCAGCTCTTACACAGTAGTGCGTTAATTTCTAAAGGTAGATGTGTGTAATGCATGGTAGTAGGTAGGATGGAAGAACAGCAGCCCTGAGTACCAAGGGGAAAGAGGGCAGTCAGAATATGTTATTGCCTGTGTCTGTGCCCAGCCCCACAGCATTGCCTCTGAAGTTACTCTGAGGACACTGGGAGGGTAGGCAGGGTGAAAGAATAGGTTGAATTCACTTAGGAAAAACTGGAAGTGTGTTGGGATTTTTTCTCATTTTCATGATTCCTTCATTTCCCATCTTGGGGGATAACAAGGGATAGTGCCATAGAAAAATGCACTGTTTGTCTTTCCAATTGAAAGGTCATTGTATAATTAGGAAATTGAGAAGGAAGGTAGATATTAAAAAAATGCTTTTTTAAGAGCAGGACTGATAGTTCTAGAGCAGCTTTTCAGAGTTGGTTCTCTAAAAATGCCTGGGACAGTTAGCTTTACTCTAGCAGCAGGGAGGCACTGGGTGATGTGCTGTAGTAGAGAAAAAAGTTCATGACTTTGGTAACAATAGTGACATTTGTCTGGCTTTCTCATGGGCTGTTGGCAAACTCTGAGACCTGTCTATATATTCAATCCTTTGTGTGTTCAAAACTTACTTGGTGTGCTAAAAAGGCATTGTCCTTCAAAAAAGGAGGACCTCAACTTTGGCTTTGATTTCTGGAAGAAGTCCAGATGATTAGAAAGCCAAACAAGACTGCATTATGGAAATTGCAGAAGCAGTTCTCACTGCAGATTGTGGAAAGTCAAAGGCATCCCTTAGGGACTGCTTTGATACTTGCTGACCTTCAGAAATAAATGCTTTCATCAGTTTCTTTGGATTTTTTTTTTCCATGAGCAATCTTGTGAATATGGATAACTTTTTCCTAAAATTAGCATTGGTATTGAGCTAGTGTAGCTGCAAATCTTTCCCTCTTAGCAGCAGAAAAAAGAAAGCACCTTCCCTGAAACATCTGAGTGTTGGTTTAGACCATCAGCAGGAACAGGGCTGCCCATTTGAAGAGCTTGTAGGATCAGTGGGGTTAATTCTTTAGACTTGTCAGTTGATTATTTTTTGTTTTAAATAAGGCCTTTAGCAGTCCAGCAAAGACAGCAATGAAGTGAAGATACCTTTTTAGTTAAATTTTCTTTGTTTTCTTACAAAAACTGTAGTGCCAATATGCATGCAGGTGAGTGCTGATACTGGTGTGAGGCCCTCGTGGAGGTGAACTCTGTTGAGGGGTAGGACAGCTGGAGGTACAACACTGACTATACTAATGCATAGTTGAAATAGTATTACTCTAAGCACAGAGCTGCTGAGCAAAGGAATTATTTAATTAGAAAATGTGCCCTGAAAGGGATTATTCAATGTTTGATGAAGGAGAATGCAACTCAGAGTGAGCGCTGTGATCTTAAAGATAACACAGAAGCATGCCCAAAGGGTATAGGACTTTGTTGAATAAGATATCAAGAAAACCATTGAAACAAAAACCAGCTATGAACTTAACTGCTAGAGGACACTGAGAGGCTTGTTTCTGGATGTTATGTAAGAAAATTGAAACTGGTAGAGTTTGATTTTCAGTAAGTTTGAACAGGGTAAGAAGTGATGGCCTTTGGCTGGATACATTCAATGGTAACTTAAACAGCTTCACTTGGTCTCCTAATCAGAGAGTAAGATCATTAATGTTGTACCTTGCCATATCTCTGACAGTAATTTCTCTAACCAGTCTAATGCATTTGTTTTGAGACTGGTCATGCCTCTGCTCTGACATAGCCTGGAATGCAAGGATTGATTCAGAATAGCTGTTGTGGGCAGTAGTTACTCTTGCCAGTGGCTTCACCTTAAGTTTGCAATTAATGAAATTATCTGTGCAGATAGCATCTTGACAATGGCATTAAGAGCTGGCTTTTACACATCACTGCAATTTGTGCTTTAAAATGGCTTTCCTTTAAAAAGGGATTTCAATTGTTTCAATTGTACCACAAAACAGTTTTGATTTGCTTTAAGCAGAGTACAACTACAATTACACATTGTTCTTCCACCCTCAGTTTTAGGTAATCCTACTCCCTCTTTCCTGTTTTCTTTCATCTTCCTACTCAAGAGATTACTCCCCGCCATGCAGCTGCACAGGTTTAAGCCTAGCATGACTGTCCCACAGAATGGCTCTGTGAAATAAAGCTTAAAATCTTCAGTGTCACCCCAGTACACTCAGGGCTCGTCTAGAACACAACCCACTGAATGGGTACAATAACTTTCTGAGGGAGGAGGTGTGAATCTCTTAAATCAAATGTGCTTTTAGTGGTGTGGTAATGTGAAACCACAACCTAATGAATAACAGCAGCCTTCAGGCAAAAGCACCAGTTGGGTGATGGATAAGGTCAGTGGCATTAATACTTAATGAATATACATATTAAACATTTTGAGAAGTAAATCACTTTGCTACTTATTGTGGTAGGAATTTTCCCACCTTCAGGTAAAATAATGGTTTGGTTTTCTATCGATTTTAGACGGTTATGCTAAATGTAATTCTCCAAAGTGATTTGATATTGGATGCAAAACCTGCATGGAGCCTCGTGCTTATCTCCACCTCCAGAGCAGCTGCAGGTGTCAGTGTTGCTGTGCACAGTCCTGGGGCCGGGGCTATGCGTCTGTGGGAGGGCTTGGTTGCAATGTGAGAACTCATTAGCCCTTCTTGTCAGGTGTTAAGGAGCTGGAGCTGTCCCACCCTCTGCAGATAGTGTGTCACACTCTTAGCTGCTGAAAGTCATACAAACACCGAGCATCTCCCAGGATCCCTGTGCTGGCAACTGCTCCAGTAAACAAGAACTGCGGCTCGCTCATCCTAAAGGAACGCTGAATAATCCAGTGGTAAAGGCAGAAGAATAAATGTCACCTAGTCAGCCTATGATTTATAACTTTATTTACCACATCTCAAGTTGTTTCATGGTAACAGCCTCCATAAAGAAGTTTTTGGGCTAGGCTGCAGTTGGGATGCAAAATGCCAAACTATTTAAGTCTAGTTAACTGTAACAGGTGAACTCCCTGGCAGAGTCAGATTAAAATAAAAGCTTTGGCAACAAGTGTTTCTTACAGTGAGTTCTTCCCCCTGCACTTTTTTTTTCAGCTGAACACCTCTGAGGTGTTTTCTGTACTGCAATAAATTTCCTCTGGACTCCTCTGGCTCTCGAAGAACTCCTTTCTGACACTCTGGCAGTACAGGCATCTCCTGCTCCTCTTGGACACCTCCCAGGTTGCATCCCCCTTGTCTGTCCCTGTCACTTGCCTCACCCTGCTGCTGGCAGCTCAATACACCCCCTGCTCTCCAGGCAGCAGGAGCAATTCCCTCTTCCTGAAAGGTTTCATCCAACAGGAGCACCCCCCAAGACAAAGCAAGAAATCCACCTTTGTCCCTGCTGCCCAGTCACAGCCCTGTAAACATTTTGTATACAGTATTCCTTAGTATTGGTATAGTGAACTATGAACAGATGAGATTACAGAAATGTAAGAGATCTAGGGTGCATTGAGCATCATCTACACCACTCAGAGCATGTAGTGTCAGGATCTGTTGCTTACCCCTATAAGCAAGTGCCAGGGTGCAGAGCTGGGTGGAAGGGGGCAGGAGTCTGCTGGGCAGAGGAGCAGAGCAGTAAAGAGATGATGCTGAGAGCAGAGGAGCTCTCAGGGGGAGTTAACAAGTCCATGTAACCTTCCTCAATATAACAGAAAAGCTCCAGATGTAGAATAGTCAGTGAAGGGTAGCAGAGACCTCTTCTTAGAAAGGACAACACTTCAGCCCTGAGCCAGGCTTTAACAGAGTTACTCCTGTTTCAGGGGAACGCTGCTCACAAGGCTGTGCTGTCAAGACATGGAGCCCAGTGGGCCCATGCTGCTGTGCTCTGGTTTATGCTCTTCTGCTCTATCACCTGGGGCCCACGATATTCATGGCTTCAGCTTCCCCCGACTTCATGAAGAGCAGGTTCAGATCTCTGTGAACATCCACCTTTCCGCAAGCATGAGACTAGAGAGTGAAAGGAATCCTGTCATAAATTTGGCAGAGGTCTGGAGTATTAAATTGAAAGTAAAATAAAAAACATAAGCAAAAAAATTATCACAGATATCTGGAAATAAAATTGAAGGGAGAGGGTCATCAGTATGGTTAAGAAAAAGTCTGGGCAAACTACAAGAGACAAGAAGGACAATTAGACAGATAAACAGCAGCTGCAGGAAGCCACAGGAGTTCTTTGAACCATTTCCCTACTGTTCACAGTGGGAGGAGGGTAAAAATTCTTCTGGGAACTCCCTTCAGGTAACCAAGGCATAGCTGGGCATGGAGTGAGTTCTCTGAGGAAGAAGTGTTGGAGCAAGTAGAGAGACTTATTAGCAGTCACTCCTCAGGGCTTGAACTTGTTCTTCTGGGAGATGAGAATGAAGTGGAAACAAAGAAAGTAGCTGAACTAACAGAAGTAAGTACTGCTTATCAGTGCAAGGCGTGTGACAGAGCCCTAATGTGTGGGTGTGTTCTGGCTCCTGTCTTTCCAAAGGGAATTTACAGAGTGCATTTCAGCCCAAAGGAAAATTTTTAGATTAATATTAAAGGTAGGTTCATAGGCTGTACAAAGGCAGCTAAACAGAGAGAAGTTATGGATGTGCTACTATTGCTGCTAATAACAGTTCTTACAAATAATGGCATGTAGGATGCCAAGTTATCTTTAGTCTAGAAAGCAAGGACGATGCTAGGGAATTTATTGACATTATGAGTCTCTTCTCCTCCTGATAGTCATCTAGATCTTCCTGAAGAAAACTCTGCTCCCCCCTGGCCTCCTTATGATATATTAATGGGATATTTGTAGGAAAGGAAAATCTGTTGGTGATTATTTGTGCCATAGAACTAATGCAACTAAGGCAAGTCATGAATTCATATTAATTACCTTTGCTGAGATAATTACAAATGTTAGCATTCTTGAAACTATCACCCTTTTAAAAAAATGCCAGTTACTCATGTTTGTGGTCTCCTGCTGCAGCAAAACTCAGAAGCTGACTGACTCCCTGGGAGGGACATCCTCTTGGTGTCCCAGGCTGGCAAGCTCCCTGCTTTTCCACCTTCCCACTGGAGGGTCAGCAGCCTGCCAGGCTGTGCACAGCTCTTCCTTACCCAAAAGGAGAGGGCTTTGGAGCCAACCTGCTGAGTTGCTGTCCTTTTGAGCTCCCTGTCCCTTGTAAAAGAGGACCCTGATGAATTGTCAAGGGCTTCAGGTTGCTCCTACATTAACCCAAAACCATCATGAAGTCAAAGAAGTTACAGTGTGGTGACAATAAAGCCCAAAAATTGACCTTAATGAGTTTATTTAGTTTGGCTTCTCCCTAAGTATTCCTCAGTGGCTCTCTAGTATCAGGTTGCTCTGGGCAAGCTAATAATCACTAAAACTGTTCAGAGCCTTGAAATGAAATGGATTAGCTGAGCTTAACAAACAAGTTACCTCTCTGTTTCTTAAGCCAGATTTTATGGATGAGTTAATATAAACTAATATTCATCCATGTTCTTCATCCAAACAATACATACTTGTTTTTACCTCATTCCTACCATTAGATCAGCCATGCAAACAGAACTCTGCTGTGGTATGGAGCAGGCAGGCACAGCCTGAATCCTAGGTGGTGAATTTCCATGGCTGACCACTTGTGCCTCATTCTTAGCACAAAGCAGCTCACTGTTGGAACAACTATACTACATTAAACCTATGAACTACAACTATGCTGAGTTAAAACAACCAAACACAGAGAAACTTTGGATTTGGTATAAACAAGCTAAGCTTTGAAAGGTTATTTCTGCCACAAACTGTTTCATAGTTTCTACTTAAAATGCTTTTTCCTCAGGCAATGTATTTCTACTGAGCAATCACGCCCTTTCTCATTTGGCAAGTTCCCTCAACTCCCACCCATTTTGTACAAAGCAAAAATTAACATGGCTTCACTGGCAAAGTAAAAAATATTTATCCAGGCATTAATTAACCAGGGAAGTCCTACATGTTCAGATTTGTCTTCTTTTGTAATACATGCTTCAATCTACACCCAAACTTTTTCCACCCAAATAGTCCTCTGATATTGGAGGTCCAAGTGGTGTCCTGATTACTAATAGTAAGTATGCAGAGAACTTAGAAATGAGCAATGTCTCAGCTGGGAGCTTTCACAGTCACTGGTGCTCTCTGTTTCTTCCAGTTGTGTTACCAGATAAAGACACGTTCCTAAACTCTTTACGTAAAACTTTCTCTTCCCATACATGTACTCCTTGGTCTATAATCTGTAGATTATCTGTTAATCTCCCATGATCCCTCTGGCTCCTGGTCATAACACCACACTTGGACATACTTGTAGGATTGCAGCCAAAATGAAGTTTTATGGCCACAGTAGCTCTTTTGAGTTAGGAACCACCCCAGCAACAACATTAAGTGACCATTGTTAGATTGTGATGAAATGAAAAGATAAATTTGGGAGTTCATCTGTTTCTCTTCATGTTTCAGAGCTAATATTCTCGTGGTTAAGTAAAAAAAGAGAAAGCAGATACAGCTGTCTCTACATACTTTGAGAGGTGATGATTAATAATATTTCCACCCTGTGGTCCACTAAAGACTATTTCCAAGACACCAAATAATGTGAAAAAACCCCACCCCAAACCCACTGCCCATAACCTAAATTCAGTGTTCAGGTTTCTGGATCTTCACTTTGCCCACAAAAAAGTTGAAATCTCTTGATAATGGTGGAGGACAGTAATTAGCCACCACAGGCTATCACCATGACAAACTGGAGAAGCACCAGTAATTTCTGACAACTGTGAGACCAGGGACCCGCTGTTATCTAAATGTGGCCTCTTTGCGATGTTTCCATCTTGCAGAGAAGTTGTTACTTTCAACCACTTCCTGGAAGAGGCGGCAGAAAAAGAAGTGCGGGGGAAAGCCAGGCTCCAGCACTTCATCGAGAACCTGTTGCAGCGCGTGGATCTGGCAGAAAGGCAGCTAGAATATTACCAAAACCAGCAGATGGTGTGCAACCACACTGACATCAGCGAGCACGTGGTAAGCCAGCAGAGTCCTTCCCTTTGCTGTCACCCTCTCCCTGCAGCCAGAGCTCTGGACTTTGGATACGGGTGGGCTCAGTGGCTCAGGCTGAGCACTACTGCAGGCAGATGTGCATTTGTGAAATGTTTCTTTAGGTGTGTTTTATTTGTGTTTTAAACTGCCACTTTACACGAGGGAAAGGAGCAGAGAGCATAAGAGCAGCGATAGCCAAAGATGGTAAAGGGAGAGCAGAGAGTAATGAAATGTTTGATAGATATTTAAAATTTTTCCAGCTTTGGCTATTGCTGCTGTTGCCTTTGCCATAAACATTTCTTTTCAATGTAACTTGGCAGTCTTTTTGGGATGCCTGAAGATTTTCAGGAAAGACATAGATCCCTGTAGGTGATACATCAGCTTGCTGGCAAATCATCTTGCCTCTGGTAGTTACCTCTCATGGGACTCTTAGAAATGGTGAATGGATTCCCACTGTATCCCATGTATTAGAAATCCAAGAACATTATTTTTTAAAATACATTATTTTATACATTAATCCATGGGCCTGTATCCCATGGATTAGAAATCCAAGAACATTATTTTTAAAAATACATTATTTCTTTAAAAGCCCTTATTTTTAATACCTAAACTCAGTATTTTCTTACAATGCATTGCATTTATATGGCAAATTTTAGGCACAGGATTTCGAAGGAACATTTCAGTTTAATTGAATACCCCATGCTGCCTGTGCTAAGTAGTTGCTCACCCTGGGATGTGAGAAGAAGGCATTTGATCATGCACAGCACTGAACAGGTGTGCAGTGGTGGAAAGGAAAGGTTCCCAGAGCTACTTGGAAGACAGCAAGCTTTAGGTAATACCTGAATAAACACAGATGAGCTGAAATCCAGTGCAGGCATCTCAAACAGTGTCTGTGGGAAGGTTATGGGGCACCGTACAGATGGGCCTCAATATTAAATCATCTCTCTTGCTCTGTTTATCATAATGCCAGGCTCAGCAGTGTCCCTTGGGGAGGGCTCTAATTTTTAAGGCACCTGCCCTGATTCCTGGGTGACTTCAGCATTCCTCTAAGGTCATCCATCCAAATATTGACCATCCTGACCTTCAGGAGGTACAGGAAAGTACACCATGAGATGGCTCCAGACACCAACCAAGACAGATGACAAGCAAAGTCAGGCTGGGCAAAAATCCATCTGCAAAGTGTGGACAATACCAGGGACAGAAGGAACATTTACAAGAACATTATCATTTTTAGATGCCAAATCTGACTTTCTTGTCTCAGTGACTTCATTAAATGATATTCAAAGTCTCAGTGTAACAGCTCTGATGAGAGCTCAATACAAAGAACCTATTTAGTACTTAAAAAAAACAAAAACAGTTTAAGCTGAGCTGGCATTAAACACCTCCTTTTCTGACCCCACCAAAAGAGGGACTAGACAAAGTGTTTCCACACTGTGAACCAAGCTGCTGTAAAAAATGAAGTCATGCAAATTTGGCCTGGCATTGAAGCTATGGTGTCCCTAGCTAGTCTCAGGATTTGCAGGAGGGGGAGAGAAATGCTTGTGTCCTTGCCCTCCACCCTTCAGTGCAAGTCTGGCAGAGCCAAGGGCTTGTAGCTGGAGTTTCCCAGCCACTTGTGTAAAGGAAATGTATCACTGAAAAATTAAAGGATCTGAGAGAAAGTTAATTTCATACAGCTTATTCAGCCACTGCCCTTTATTAATTATCTTGAACACAAAAATTACCTCTCTTTGTATCCATACTGTTTAATCTAATGTGAAAGATCTCTGTTCAGCCCACACTTCTTTAGCAATTTACTTTGATTATAGTTACAATAAAAATAATGGGAAAAATCCAACCACTAACAACTCACACATTATTAATTTTAAAAACATGTTCATTAGATGAAAAAGTAATAATCTGTAAAAGAGATGGCTCTTTTGGTTTCTTTCCTGAATGTTCTAGTTTTAACATGTGAGAATGGAAAAACAATTTTAAAGATTGTGTATATTTTATCCTTGTACTTTAATTACTTGAAAATGTAATAGTAATAACTTGGTTTTGTTTTCATTGCAGTTTACAGACATTTCATTAAATAAGAAACCCAGATGCCTGTATGTATATCTCCTTTTGTTTTTTTACCTTAATACACTAAGTTGACATGCTCGCATTTCTGCTTTTACATTTTACGTTATAGGTTGGGACCTGCATGTGGTCTATATTTATGTCATGTAATTGAGGAAAACCAGATTTCTGCTAAAACTAAAGTGAAATCAGATATTCTCTAAAGAAAATAAAGAATGCTAATTTTCTGTTCAACAAATTACTCCTTCCTGCTGACTATAATAGCCTATTGCAAAGCTACAGGAGTTGAATCTCTTTGGCTAACACAGTCCAAGTTTCAGTTGAAAATATCTTTAACATTCTATAGGTAGGAGAGAGACAGTTGTCATTTCCTAACTGACAGTAACAATCATATAACCAAACAAGGGCCCTGACAAAGCATGGGCACTAACAATCTCAGGTTACTCAAGCAGCTGTCCTGGGAGCAGCAGAACTAATGGGGGCTGGTCTCCCATGTCTTTGTGACTTGGTCATGAGTCCCAGCAGGTGCTTTGGAGCATCACGTGCTGCTTGGCCAAGTGGCAGTCAGGCAGTGCACCCTTCGCCAGGGCAGCCTTCCCTTGTGGGGACACGAGTTTAGGACTTTTTCCCATTGCAGCACCACAAGTCCTTCTCCAAACACAGCAGAGTAGGAATGTGTGTGAGGAGAAGTTCAGACTCTCTTACAGTCCCTTATGCTGCAGAGCTGCTGCTTTCAGTGAAAAAGCATTTCCTGCATCTGGAGCTGGCAGCTTTGCATTTCACATGCAGTGACCTGCATCTTCCTCCATCTTGGCTACTTTCTTACCCTGACTGTGAATTGGGGTCAGACATCCATCTTCTCTACCATAAAGTCATTCAATTTAAGTACAGTTTATCCCCTTTGAGTAGCCCCTGAGATCATATTGACCTTGACCTTCTGGTTTGAGTAGCTTCATTCATTGCAGCAGGGGACTGCCTAACATCACCTGCAACAATGCCTGTGTTTGCTTTGGGAATAAATGATGTTGCTTCTTCACCATAACAACATCTGAGAAAAACAGAACACTGCATCTTTAAACAACAGCTAAGTACTGGACTGTAAAAGCAGTACCCAAGAACTGATGGTAAAGTGGAGTGGCCAACACTTGTGCATTTACACAGGTCATTCCTAAACCCCAGCGAGGGGTCAGAGGCCAGGCCTGCACCAGGCCAGGATGACACAGTGCCTGCAAGCTCCAGCTTGGACCTGCACAGCATTTCACCCCCTAAACCTCCCCCTAGTGAACTCTGCTTAGCAAACCTGCCAACCAGGTAATGCTGTTACATAGGTAAGGCTTAGTTCCTACAATGTCAGGTGGCCCCACTGCCTCCTACCAACAAATACAGACTTCCATGACACCCTTCTCATCTTCCTAAAGAACAGGAGAGGATTTACACTGTGCACATGTGAGTAACCACAATTTTTTCCACAACTAGCTTTGTCAAGTGTATAATATGATTTAACTCCTAGAAGAAGTAATACTACAGATATATGGTTTTCAGAAATAACAGGCTATGGAAAATAGCCCTGTGGAATCCCTTAAGAGATCAACTTGTACATCAGCACATCTGCTCTTCACTTCAGTCACAGGAGCTGGGTAGACATGAGCTGGTGCCTTACATTCATAGTTCTGCTGTTACACTAATGTATCTGCTGTAAAACATTTCAAGATTATGTTAAAAGGGACTGTAATGATCTTAGCTAAACTGTGGCACTGCAGTTTTTATGTAATATTTCAGAGTGCATGGTTCAGTCTTTGCAGCACTGGGCACTTAGCTGTCACTCCACCTGAGCTCAACAATTTCTGCAAATCTTGCTGGTTTGAACCAACAGAGAGAACAAAGAATTCCACTTACTTTGGCCTTTAAGCTTTCATACTCTTCTTCCCACCAGTTTTTGTATTCCCCTTTCTTCTTCTCCTGTTTTAAATCAAAGCCTAAAAGGGAGGCTAAAGTTTCCCTGGATGGGTGGTCAGCACAAAGGCAGAGCATAGAGTTTCCTGAGCGTTGGCCATTTGTAGCAGCAGCTCCCTGGGGCAAGGGTGCAGTTCAGGGCAGCACTGAGATTGCACAAAGAAGTCCCTACAGTTCCTGCACCTTCTTTCTACTCTTACTGGTGCTGTGTGGTCTTCCAAAGACCAAGGGATGTTCATTCTTTGCAGAGTGTGAACATGTGCATCTTTAAAATCCTTGCAGATTACCAAGTATAGACCTCAGTAAGGTCTCAGCACTCCAGGATCAGCAGAGTGCTGATCAGAATAAAAGTGTAGATGAACACACATGAAGAGTGCACCACTAACATACCTAGGGGTTATTTTAATGAGGAATGCTTTTGAATACTAAGGAATGTAATTCATCTTACAACTCTGTTTTTAACATGTAGCCTCATTCTGTAAAACAAGACTATTTTTGTTTTCAAAAATGTAAGGGTTTGGGATATTTTGGGGTCCTGTCAGTTTGCAGGACTGAATAATAGTTATTAATAATCACTATTATTAATTTCAGGAGCCGAGGAAGTCAACATGCTTCATACAACATCCCTGATGCAAAGCCTCATTCCTTTCAAAAAGGAAGGCTCTTGTTGAAAAAAGCAAAGGATGAAAAAGCCAGCTTGCAGCCAGTGAAATGCTTCTATGAACCTGTTGATTGCCCAAGAGAAATATGGAGAGCACAAAAGAAGGGTGAACCAGTCTGCTCTGCCAGGAAAGTGAGTTCAAAATCAAAGATGGGTAAGAAGGCCAAACCGCTATAGGAGCGGTGAGCAACGTACAGCAACACAGGAACTTGGCTTCAACACAACAAATATTGAATGAAGTTAGTCATCCTACTTTTTTCCTATCCATCTGGCCATGCCAAAACATATCAGATATAATATATAGAAATATATACATATGGAAGTTTTATATTATTTAGTTATGCCATTCCCTTTTTGGGCACTATAAAAGAAGTGACATTTTATTCAGTTTACATGGAGGTTTTTCTATTTATTCATGTATTTATTTATTTATTTAGTCATTTATAGAGCTTATTTTAAATGACTGCAGTTATCTTGCTGGGCAGTACTGTGGCTGTATGTTTAATTATTTTAGTGGCAGCATGCTCTAACCAACTGGTAATTTATTTTCCATCTGTGTTATTCCTGAAGTTCAGAGGAATCCATTTAATCGGCACCAAAATATTCAATCTTCCAGCTTAGGTAGGTGTAAGATCAGTGACTAACAGACACACTTAGATGCCAAAGGCCTACTCAAAGTCACTTGAAGGCTGTTTACAGCACTAGATTGCTATCCTGGGTTTTTGGCTATAAGCACATTTCCATCTTTTATTAAATACATTAAACTGCTTGTTCCTGCCAGCAGCCACGTTGTTTATTGGGTACAAGTCTGGGCTCCTCTGAGGTGTCACTCAGCAAGGAGACCAGAAGCTGCCCTGATGCGCACAGGCCAGAGGAGGAATTTCAGTGCCAAGTGCCAGCAGCAGGTTATCAGCTGTGGTGCAGCAAGTGACAGGCTAAAGCAGTGTGTTACTGCATGCCATTGTGTTCAATGTCTGTGCTTGGTCTCAGGCATGAGAGGCCCAAATAGCCATGATTACAACCCAAATCCTTCACATTTTTATCTCTGAAGAGTCTTTACAGGGCTGAGATCACTGACTTTGAACTAAGAACCCAAGTGCAAGGCAGTTGGAGATGACTGCAGAACACAAATGTGTGTTTACACTGGTTTGTGCCAATTAAAAGGATCCTTATTTATCAGAGAATTTATTTATCAAGATGGCTTTTTTGTGTGTACAGTATTTTGGTAACATGAATCCTCATGCCACGTTTACAGATGTGAACATCCTGATGATGTTACTGATGAGATTTGTTTTCTCAAGAAAAAGAAAGGATAGGTGAGACAGCTCTATGTGATTTATTTTTTAAACACTCATAAGAGATGTAAATTGTTTATGTGGAAGGTGATTTTTACAGTATGTGTACAAAGATTTGTGAAAAATGTTTTTCATTTTTTATAACTATGTCTGTAAGCAGAACTGAGTATTAAAAGACAATGTATCACTATGATTACTGCTGCAATAAGCACCCGAGTTGCAATATTTTTAAAGCAGAAGATGACCAATCAGTCAGCTAGGATCAGGTAACTACAGATGTCATACCTTTGTCAGTGTACAGAGCTCCCAGAAAGTAGCAGAGAGAAGAAAGAGTATTATTCCTCACTTTTATTTTAAATAGTGTATATGGAACAATCAGATATATGTTTAAAAGTTTCTCAACACTTTTATTTTAAATAGTGTATATGGAACAATCAGATATATGTTTAAAAGTTTCTCAACACTGTTTCAGTAGAAAGTCACAGTGTAAAACCAATTCAGGTATTTAGGTTGTAATGATATTGCAATATTTATTTAACTATGTCACTTGGCCTCATGCTAGGCATTGTGTGTGGTGAAAAGGAGTTGTTCATTGTGTTGCATGGGCTTGGGTCAGATTGTGTGTTACAACAACTTTTATAGGCAAGCTAAAATTGCACCATTTTTGAGGGTTTTTTTATTACTTCCCACATCCTTCCACAAACCTGAAAAAAGGACCTTCTTTGAAGATAACAAAGGTGAACATTAGAAAGATAATAAAGTAAAATATATTAATTAATTTCTTTAGCCACTTGACACTGAAAGAATATTTTTATTTTTAAATGTCTACTCTGTTAGTCACCAAAGTTAAGTGCAACTACTAGTTCACAAATGAGATGTTTATTTTATTATTTATCATGCCAAAATCTTGACTCTAAGTTTTCCTTTTGGGAGAGGAAAAGAGTAAGAGAAGTTGCATGTCTTTAAACTTTTCAAAGCCTAATTTACACTTACTTGCTAAACAAATGCCAGTTTAGTTAATTAGAAAGAAATTGGATTGTACTGTAATCCCAGGTAAAAGTTTTTAGAATATAAACATTCTAATAATAAAGATATATTTCTCAGTTACCGTGTCATTTGACTTTGTCAAATACATTGTTTCTTACAAAAGCCTCTGAAGCAGCACAGAAAAAGCCAAGCAGAGCAGCTTGGACTTTGTTTTATCCCTCAGATGAAGCATGGCAGTGAAGTCAGGCTGGGACCCTTCCCAGCATTAACCTGCAGACAGCTGCTCCATCTTGCCTGCACAGCTCACAGGTGTCACCTGCTGCTCTCCTGCTGTAATGCTGCTTGAAAATCATTCTGGAGGTGACCCACAGGGTCAGATAACCTCCCAAAGCAGAGGCAGGGGGAGTGGAGGGAAGGGTCAGGCAAATTACAGGCAGAGGGCTCCCAGGGAATGGCAGTGATGGTGTCTCCTCACACACTGCCAGCTGCAGAGCCATCATTTCATCCGCTATCTCCCTGGTTGGACTTGGACAGAGGGGTTTTCCCATGGGGAACCAGGTTCCTGTCTCATTAACAGAGACAATATTTGAGAAGAATAGGTACCAGGCTGAGTGTAACCAGTTTTAGCTTGTGGGGACTTCTGAAGTCAGGAAATGTCAATTTAAAAATATTTTTTAAATCTGAAAGTGTTCTGACAAAGTTGACCACTCACCACTGAAAATCAATTTGAAGCAGAATTACCGTGTTTTGCCCTTTGAGACACTTTGAAGGCTCCTTGATAGGTTGTATGCTGACATCAAAGTGAATTTCATTAGGACCTGGATGCCTCATTCCCATATAAATTTTTAAAATCCCACCTCATTTATTACTAAAAATATCTCAGAACAGTATATGTACTGGCTGGGCCTTTAGAGGTGAGCTTTCTGCTTAAAACAAAATGTTCTGACAGACATGTGACATTATAGGCCAGGAAAACAAGGGACTAATTGAAATGCAGACCTTTAATTAGAGCTATACATAGAAAAACCCAATCACTTTGAGATGTTCCTGCCAGTTGAAGAGAGAGCATGTTTTCAGAGCACTTAATGACATCTGATCCCTCCCCCCAGCTCTGACTCAGTAGTAACAACAGCCTCCCCCTACCCAGAGAAGATCTGAAGATTTGTTTTGTTTCAAGGAGAGTTACTGCAAATATTCAGTGGGATATTCATATTCAAAGAGATGGCCACCATTTAAAGCAGGTACTAGGTCAAACAAATCATCACTCCTATCATCCCTAATAATCCTTCCAATGCCACTGCCTCTTTCAAGCTACTTGAGCAAAATCCAGCTCTTCTCTCTCGTTATTCTGCGTCATCAGATAGTTGCCTCTATTTGTTCTTACCTCAGACTAATGCTGATTGTTTCCATACATCCTGTCTGAAGTGGCTGGAGTGGACTATTTAGTGCTCTCTGCAGTGAGCCTGGGCATTATTTTTTATTGTTTTTTAGAAAAATTAATCCCAGAAGTGATTTTACTACATGAAGCTCTTAAAAATAGGTCCTGCTGCAACACAAACAAAATGTCCTTTCCCATTTTGTTGCTAATGCCACCCTTTATCTAGCCATGCTTTTTTTATTCCGGTCTCTTGAATTTTCATTTGTACATCTCTCTAAGGAGAAGGAGAAACAAGCAGCATAAATTAAATGCAGTCATTGGTCTGACAAGCTTTTCCCTTCTCACTGTCTCGGTCCTAGCATCTCGCACTGCGAGCAGGTAAAAGTTGGCTTGAATTTTTCATAAAATCATGGGGAAAAAGCATATACAACAGATTTTGAGTTCATTAGAATGTTATGGAAGAGGCTCTTCTGAGCTGAGACAGAAAGAGGAAGAGAGATAATCCACTTCCTAGAGAAGTCACTTTCAAAGATAAATGTGACAGGTTGGATGAATTTAGTGTGTGCTGGTGTGAGATGAGGGAAGCCAGAGTCACACATAAGGCAGCAGTGAAAGGATGGGGGCCTCATTACTGCCTGCTGTTTCTTAGGGGCTTTGACCTACAGAACGTCAGCATAGATTCAGCCTGACACATTCAGTCCTTAAATCATGCTTTACACACGTTTTGCAGCCCAATTACTAATTTCAAAGTAGTAGACTTTAGCACTAGGGTTTCCAAGCAATTCCCCAAACTCTGTTCGTAGTATTTGTTCAAGCCATACATATTTGGCTTACAGTGGGAACCTGTGCCCGTGGGGGCTTGTCAGCAGTGAAGGATTTCTGTGAGGGATTTCTCCCAGTCCTTGCTGTCTCCTGTCTCTGCTCCGGGCTGATGGCAGCTGGCTGGGTGCCAGCAGTTCTGTTGGACTCTCACCCCACTGAGCCGGTTCCCACAGCAGTGCTTTCCTTTACAGAACTCGGCTGATTTTTTTGTCTGCTTCCCTACCCTAGTTCCCTCCTTCTTTCTACCAGCTCAGTGCCTTTAACATGAAAGAAGTCTCATGCAGCAGGTGTGTTCCCTGAACTTCAACTTGCTCATAAGTCACTGCATGGCACCAGAGACACTTGCAAAATGCTTTCTGTGGCAGCCCGTGGGCAGCTGCTGCACTAAGGTGGCACATTCCCACTTGTTCTGCCGGCTTTGCACTGCCCGGGGGACAAGTCTGCCTGTCGCCAGTCATGCTCCTCGTGCCTGGTGGCAAACAGGGGGTGGCCTGACTAAAGGTCAGAGGGGACATCTGAGAGGACATCTGCAGCCCATCACCCCTCAGCTGGAGAACGAGGGTAACCTTGGCTGAGTGTCCTACACTTCAGAAGTATTTTCACAACAAATGTTGCACACATGGTACTTGCCCTTTGTTGAAGTACAGATCAGGCAGGTGTCACAGACCCCTGTTCCTGAAAGGACTTAATCTCCCACCAGCCAGCACTGAGTTGGGTGCTTCTGTAAGAGAGGGGAGGCTGAATATTGGCCATATGAACAACACACATACATGCTCAGGTGTGCACACTAGGAGAGAGTCAAGAAAACAACCAAAAGAAGTCTGGTTTTGCTTTGAGTTTACTCTACATTAATATTCTATCACTAGTACAGAGAAACCCCAAAACAAACTTTTCAAATTAAAACTACCAACAAGCTAGTCCAGGAATTGCATATATATCTTTCCCTGAAAATCACTTCTGGCATCACAGAACATATTCATCTATAGCAAATTTCCAGAACATTTTCTTCCTTGTAGAAAACAGTAGGCTCTGAACATACTTTTAAAGTTTTTTCTCATGGGGAAGAAAAAGAGCAGGCAGGAAAACTGGAGTATTTATCATGAACCAGCATCACCCCAACCCACAAAGTTTACTCTAAGAAACACACCCAGCAGAGCCTGTAATTGTTTCTCTGTCACTCTGCCTTGCCTACCAACCCTTCTGAGATCCAGGCTATAGAGGTGACCTCCTAAATATGGCATGGTTTAATGATCCCACCCTCTCACGCTTTGTGCAGGCACCTGTTTAAGAGGAGCACGTGGAAGTCACCGGTTTTGCATGCTGCCAGGCCATGCCATGGTGTGCGTGCCAAGCTATGCTGGGGCCACCCCGGGGCAGAAGCCCTTTGTGGGCATTAGCCTGAGGAACCAAGGGATGGAGTAGGCATCACCCAAGCCTGGCAAGGGCAGGTGAAGCAAATTGGATTTATGGGAGCTGAACCCATTTCTGTGACAAGGGCCACGACTCTCCTGTGGGTGCCAGTGTGGCTGTGCACTTCCCAAGCCAGCCTGGGATCCCCACCAACCCTAGGAAGATTTGGGGTAATGGACAGCAGGGGGGTAGGCTGAAAAACTCTTTTGCACACAGCAGCTTTAAAACAGGGTTTAAAAGGCACAGAGGGACCATCTCAAAGGACAGTTTTTGAGCACACACAAGCTCATCCTACCCTTCTCTGGTGCCCCAGAGGCAGAGAAGTATTTCAGCAATGCTGGGAGCCAACTAGTTCAGTGATTGGGCAGAGTGAGACTGCTCTGCCAGCAAACACCTTGCCAATGTACCTCTCAAGGGCATTAAACATTTTAACCATCAGGAAAGAATGAAATTAAAAGAATAATTACAACTAAATGAAGGAGCCATAAGTCCATTGTCAGTTATTTAATTGCCACAGTGAGTACACTGAACTGTTGGTGACAAGTTTTATTATAGTCTCTTTATAAAGAAAATGTTGCCAGACAATATCCAGATTTCATCTGTAGACTCCCCTCCAAGGGAGCAGCTGAGTGCAACAAGGAGAAGACAAAATTTGAGTCCAAGTGAACAAGGAGGAGCATTTGCCAGGAGAGAAACAGAGGTTTAACATTGCAGAAGCATGGGCGGGGAGAAGGAAAATGAAGATGCAACTGAGGCAGTTGAAACAGACATAGCCTGTGCTAAGAAAGGACCAGGACAGCAATATAGTTTCTATTCCCATTTATTCTTTCAGTGGCCTCCAGTGAGTTCTTAGTTTTGCTAACCACTTATTAATGAGGAAAGGAAGGTGCCCTTCCCACCTCAATACCACATAGTATCACCACCTGCGTTTGCTAGGGTACACCACTAAAGAACTTAGAAGAACCAGATTATCTTTTATTTTGGGGACAGGGGTTTCTATTCCTTTGATGTAAGCAGATGAAAACCTACACCACAAATGCCAGTCTCTGTGGATTTCAAGATTGGTGCTGTGAATCTGAGTATGTGAGTCTGGGTGATGTCAAAGTTCAGTTCACTTCCTGAGCAGAACGTAAATAAAACACTTCAATTTTCACTGTGTACACACTCCAGGTGTCCAGGAGACAACACATATGAGTCAGCTTAGATGTCAGTTTGCAGTGGGCAGAAGTGATTCTCTGTACAGAAGAAAATCTTGCATAGTTATAAAAGCTATAGTTAGAAAAGCTGGTGTGAGTCCAGGATAAGACTGACAAATGAGTATCCTTTCTGAAAATTCGGGTTTAGGCAAAAATAGCTTTGCAAGAGACACGTAAACTGGCAGATGAATCCCGATTTTTTGCCACTAGGTGGTGATGGCTGACAATGAATGTGTGCAGGATGCTCCCAGACCCTCTCTCGCCCCACCGGGGCGGCTCACACCCCCTCACTATTCCCGTCCCACTCGGGGGCAGTGTGTATTCCACTGGAACACGCCTTGCTGTTACTAGAGACAGGCCGCTCCATCTAACCTCAGCCTGAGGTACACGTTAATTAGAGGACTTGACTAAATACGTGGCAGCGTCATTAATTAACTGGCAATGGTGAACGAAGAGACCAAGAAATGACATACTACAGGTGGTCACTTGCAATGGGACACTAGCAACAAAGGTATTATCAGTAGTCAAGCCAATTTCAAAATCACACTAACTGAACACAAACGATCAAAATTTGTTTTTCTGGCAGAGCCAAATCTGCACAATATCCACCCCGGTTCCCTGGCAAAAAGCAGGGTTTTGGGAGCAGTGGCTGAAGGCAGAGCTGCCGGGCAGGCTGTAAAGTGCAGGGATTTCAGCACACGGAGCCAAAAGCCTCGCTGCTAGAAGAGGCCAAGCGCACCTCACCAGCGCTGTCGCAGTGGCACCGGACAGCAGCTGTCCACCCACAGGCCCCTTGGCTGCGGGACAGCCGTGCAGCCCCCGTGCTGCAGGGCCATACCCCGCACCGTGCCACGGCAGCCCCGCCAGCCCTTCCACAGCCCACCGCCCTCCCCGAGCTGAGCAGCTACTGCCCTTCCTATTCAGCACGTGGTACTCTGCTTCTTCATAAACCTAATTAAGGGGCTTTGTTCTTATTATAGAAATTAAGTCTACTTGAAACAAAATAGCAATTTTCTGTTAGAAAATGATGATTTTCTGAAAGACAGAAGATGACTAATGCACTCAGCAGCAGCTAATGACTGCGTGCCCAAAGGTCCTTTGCTTTCAGTGTGCACCGATCTGCTTCCTGCTGCTCTGCCATGGCCCACGTGTTAGCATCTACTGAGAACCACCCCAGCCAGTCCAGGTACCCCTCAAAAGGGGGCTCACAAGGACCCACCCCCTCCACAGGGAGATGCCTTCATCCCACAGCCTGCTCTGCAGCAAGGGGCTTTGCTGCCAGGGCGGAAAGCCGTGGGAAAAGAGAGAGCATACAGATCACACCTGGTGTTCCCTGCAGTCCCATGCCTGGTGGGCCCCAGGGGGATACAAAATGACCAAATCTACGGTAAAGCTGACCTAGGGGAGGTATTAACACTGAATTCAATGTACCCATTCGACATCTCACTATTACACTGGTCAGTTCAACATGTGCAAGCCTGACAATCAACTGTCTCCTGCCCTGAGGAAAGTCTTGCGGGGCTTTATGGTTGCAAATACATATTATAAAGGGTTTTTTTTTTTCCCCCCTAAACAACATCAGATGACCTAAAAAAAATATTTTAGTCCATCTGGCATAGCTCATCTTTCACTCTAGAAATTACTCCAATTCTTTTTGGGATTGTTTCAAGGGTAACCGTGCCTTTCTGCACCTCAACCACCAGTGCCCAAGGAGGGAGACAGGCCTGCCTGGCTGAATTCACCAGTCACCCATGAGTAGTGGGAGACACACTGATAGAAAAGCAGTATTTGCCACTCTCAGAGCAATCCACAAGCAGAAATTTGTTTTTATGAAACATTAGTCATTTTAGATAACAACAAATTGGTACAAATCCCATATTCACATAAATTACCAGCTTTGAATAGTTGACCCACTTTATAGCTAATGTTGGCACAAAATCTTGACTCTGAAATTTGAGGCAGATTGCTTTCAGTTTGGTCAACTTGGAAAGAAAGAAATGAAAAATATGTTAATACAGGGCTCAGAATGAGGGCTTTTCACTTGAACTAAAACTGTCTCAATCTTGCAGCAATGTAGGGACTACAAATCTTCTGCAAGTGTCCTGTTTAGATTATCTGCATTAGATTTCCATTGCAGATAAATTCTGGTGACAGACACAGCTCCAGCCTGTCATTTGAGTACTGTCTTACAAGTGTGGCAAATGCTGCTCCCCCTGTGTATTGGTTTTGCACAGCCTCGCTTTCGGTAGCAAGGGGGCCACAGAGGTGCCTCCTGTGAGGAGCTGCTGGAAGCTTCCACCACGTCCAGCAGAGCCAATCCTTGATGGCTCTGAAGATGGACATGCTGCTGGCCAAAGCTGGGCCAGTTAGGGATGATGGCAACACCTCTGTGATCACATGTTTAAGAAGAAAATCAAAACAAAGTCATACAGCTTTTCTTTTAGTCAGAGAAGAGGAGGTGGTGAAAACATGTGAGGGAAACAACATGGAGACACCAAGATCAGTGGAGAAGGAGGAGGAGGAGGTGCTCCAGCTGCCAGAGCCAAGATTCCTCTGCAGGCCATGGTGATGCCCATGGTGAAGCAGCTGTGCCCCTGCAGCCCATGGGATCCATGGGGGATGCAGAGATCCACCCACAGCCCCTGGGGATCCACAGGGGATGCAGAGATCCACCCACAGCCCATGGGGATCCACAGGGGATGCAGAGATCCACCCACAGCCCATGGGGATCCACAGGGGATGCAGAGATCCANTCAGAGCTCCACAAAGGGACTGTATGGGGCAGTGCATCCATTTCTGAAGATTGCATTTAAGTAGAAAGGGTAACCACTTCATGCCTGGATATACCTACTTATATATTCATGATCTAGTGGGTGGTATCCCTGCCCATGGCAGGGAAGTTGCAGCTAGATGATCTCTAGGATCCCTTACCGCCAAGACCCTTCTATTATTTACACTTCTTACATCTAAAACACAAAAGTGTTTCTCATGTGAATTAACCTGCCAAATCTCTAGGACCACAAGCCCTTGCTGATTAACAAACCTCTGAAGCTGTTGTAGAGTCATATGGGCTATCCTTCACCTTCAAGGAGCCACAGCAAACTTGACTATTGCTGACTTCTTGTAGGATTTGAAAATGGAGCCATAAGTTTTGGATGTAAACCCTGTTTAAACACATTATTTCTTCATGAAAATATGGGCTACTGGGAAAGTTAAGCCATATTCTAGGGATGTTACAAACAAATCAGAACAGTAGATCTATATAAGAAGTTGGCCAAAAATTCAGCTGAGCATCTGAGCATAGTCTAAGCCAACACCAGCTTGCACTAGAAAATAAAACTCAGTCTTCTGGAGACCAAACTCTAGTCCATCACCCAATCCTTCTCCTAAAGGATACCAAGATCCATCATTGTGTCTTCCCCTCTCACCTCCAATTTCAATGAAACACGCCATAAAATTGCAAGCTGTCAAAAAACTTTTACCTTCTCTCTTGTAGGATTCAGTTCAAACCTCAATGCAATCTTATCAGCAAAAACATTCATGCAGTATGTAGAAAATCTTTTCTTTTTAATAACACACAGAAAGAGGACTGAGAGCAAAGCCATTGATTCACTATAACAGAACAGCATGTCTGTTTTATAAGTGTGAAATTTCTTGTTGGTAAAGATTTGAGGTGATAGAACGTAAGCAGACAACTCCCAGGTAACCAGAAAGGAGAACTACACACAAAAGGTAGGTCTAATATTCAGAATACCTGCACACATTAACAATGTAATCCTGCCACTAATCATAGCTTGTAATGAGCTGTAGCAATAGAGTTCTTGGAAATTGGATGGACTCACATAGCTTGTTATTTTAAATAAATGCCATAATTGGTATGAAATCCCAGCAACTAAAGTATGAAAAACAGTATGAACTACCAGTCTTTTATGGGACAGAAAGAATTATCCATAGCTATCCGAAGGCTAGTTTGGCTTTCATATGCTTATATTTGAATTTTATATCATCTTGCCTCCAACTCTTTGTAAAATGTAGAGGTTTTGTTAGTAGTGTTTCAGCTAACTGCAGGTGTTCTAGGTTTAGCTTGTGTAGAATGGAAAGAAATTCTAGCCTTTTGCTTAAAAGGAGAGAAAAATTATATTTATATTGCTAAAAGGAGAACAAGGTGAGGAAGCATGCATAAGCAACAGCATTGTGAAAATCTTAATATCAGATTCTAGAGGAGAGAACTGCAGCTATTTCTCTTCTTATGACAGACAGACCCAGTCCTCATCCAGCAGGGGAAATTCAGGTGATCTCACCCACAAAGCCCCAAGGAGGCTGTGCAGGAGCTACTCCTGGCACACAGGCAAGCTAATATCCTACAGACATGGGCTGCTTAGAGAGCCACAGTATTTCAAGAGGTACAAGAAGACTCCTGTGTTATGGCAGTGTCCCTACTGCTTCTCCTGACTTCACACCTGATTCCTGCAGGAGAAGCAGGGAGTGTCAGGAAACCCTCTGACAGGTCATCACCATTCTGTTTCACTTCCCCCCACTCACTAAATTAGAATAACACTTTCTCCTTCGAACATTTTCAGCCCTTTTGATGGCAGTTGCTAGAATTACATTATCATTGTAGGATATTAGATAAGCTTCATTATTCTGTGGTGGAGTGTCCAGATGAACAATTTGTCCATTTTACAGACAAACTGAGATATTGAGATGCTAGCAGAGTAAATAGCCATAAGAATGGTAAAAATAGATGATTCAACTTTCATTTTCCTCTCTTAGCAGCTACCAAATGTGCATGGGAGTACAGAGGGCCCATCCTAAGAGCTGCCTTAAATGTTGTGTGCTCACTCATCTTAAAGAAACTTATGATACTTCTCTGTTGAACACTGTCTGCATTTTCAACTTCTAAAACTGACACCAACTGCAGGGCTTTGCAGAGACCTGCCAGCAGCTGGCAGCGAGCTGGCTGCTCCCACTGCCAAAGAGGGAGTCAAAGAGGATTAGTGGCGAATAATGCTGACTGGAGGTAGAAAAGCTAATTCTATTCCTAGACATACTAGTATAAAACCAGAGCGAGTAATGTTGTCTACAAAAGACGGGTGCAATGGCATAAAAGGATTGCAGTTGGAGAGTATCAGGCTCAGAGGAACCGATGGCTTTTTTTTTTCAAGGACATACATGTTCAGAAACAAATAGAAATGTTAAATTTGCTATAAAGATTTCCAATGGAAAAGTATCACTACTTCCAATAAGCCTAGCTCATGTAAACAATGTAAGTAGGACACATTTAAATTTGTTTGATAGTTACCCAGAAAAGCTATTTACAATCTGTAAGGTGATATGCCCTTAAGCGTTATGGTAGCATGTGATTTCATTAGCAGCAAAAGAGGCAAAATATACTGCCAGCCAAAATCTTTTTTTCCCCCCACCAACAAAAGTTATCCTAACTCCTTATACTAGAAGAGTTGCAGAAGGAAAAGGCCTCTAAGGGGTTTGTTTGGATTGTGTTGATTCTTTATGTTTTCACAGAACAGAAGATATTTCCCAGTCTAGTTTGTATCATTTGTCTTTAGGCAACCAGAAGCCAGCTGCACAAAGCCTTCCAAGAGTGAGGAGATCCAGCAGGTCTCAGACAGCTGCAGCACTCCCAGGGGTCTGAACAGGTCACCCCAGCTCCCCTGGCGTGTTCAGGCCACAGAGCATCATCCTGACCCATGTAAGTAGGGATGAGGCTGAGATGACCATTTCAGAGGCAGCAGCTGATGGGGTCAGCATCTAGAATCATCTGGACCACATTCTCTCTTAGCTTTTTGCTGGAGCTTTTCAAGGAAAACACTGCTTTCTGAATTTACTGAGATGTAATTGCCTTTCTTTGAAATGCTCCAAGATGAGAACTTGTCTTCAGCATGCCCTGACCAGCTGGGAGAAGTCATATCCCTGGCCAAGTTCTTCTCTGACCTTCATCCTTCCCTAGGGCAGGACAAGACACCCATAGAGATGCTGACTGTGAGATGGGACTGCACACACTGCCACTAGGTTACAAATTCAGGCTGTTTGCCAGACACAGCTGGGGAGGAGCTGCTGTATGGGCTGAGACTGCAGGGACAGGGACTCCAGTTTTGCCCTTGCTGTGCTTTCTGCCAAGGAGGCAGCCATCCTCTGGGACAAAGCAGAAGTAAGAGAGTGCCAGTCTGGATCTGAGGAGGCATACTGACCTGCTTGTAGACCAGCAAATGATTTGGTGGTGTTTCACAGTGACTCTTCCCTGCTGGTAAACTAAACCTAAATACTTTATTTCTTCAGTTTCTTCTCACTGATCAGTGGTGGACTCAATCGAGGACATGACAGATTCTGCCACAGAGCAGGGCAGAGTACCTGATGCTGAATCTCATCCAAACCTCACAGTGCAGCCTCACAGGCCTACCATGAATGTGCTGATCCCAACACCCTGAGCGGCTACCACGAGGACAGAGTGTGGGATGTGAAACTTTGTCTTCCTTCCCAGACTCCCCTAAATACTTTCAGTATCAGGAAATTAATAAAAATGAGTTAAATAAAGGAATACACAAAGGACTACAAATATCCCCTTTGTTGTATCTGATTTGGACCTGGAGTGTTTCCCAGCTTCAGTCTAGCCACTTGATAATCTGAAGTGGGGAATGCTACATAAATTACTTATTATTCCCCCCAGATGAGCTGTCAAAGACTGCGGAAACCAGTTCATGTTCACCTCACCTCTCTCTGCTGTTACTTTCCACTCTGCTAAGCTCTGTTGCTAAACAGTTTTGTCTCAAGACAATAAAAGAGACAAAGAAAGAAGGAAAAAAATAAAGAAACCCTCCACAAGCGTCCTGTAACCGTACTTCGAACAAAAATCCAGAAGGATACAATGAAACCCAAAGCAATTGTTCTTCCTCCATGAGCTCATCATTATGCCCCACAACTGTCAAGAAGCCTTCACAGCCTCTGCCTGCCTGTGGTTATCACCAGTAGAGACACAGGTATCCAGCCCAAAGACTCCAGAAAAAACACACATTAAACTCCCCTCTTTTCAGAGGTGATCCCTGAGAAATGTAAAGGCAGCTCTGGGGCACAGTTTGTGCATTTCTTGAGTTGCAGCGACTTGTAGTTCTTTTCAAAGCAAATCTCAATGTCATAGTATTGCATAAATACAGAGTCCTGCTGCTTTGCTGCAGCTTCTGCTCATCACATCTAGAAACTCCAGCCTCCAGGCCACTCAGCCCAGAACTTGACACCACAACTAAAATAACACCTCATCTTGATTTTTCTAAATTAGTCATTATTATTAAATGTTTCCAGCCAGTTGCCAGAATCTGTGTTTCTGCCTGACCCTCATCCCTAAGGTTTCCTGTTTGTTTTTGCTTCCACACTGCAGACAGCACAAGTGGCAAAGCACTATTACTCTTGAAAAAGATGTTTTTACGTATGGGTCTACCCCAAACACCTGGAAGTACTTGCAGCCCTGGACAGGCAAGCCCAGATGCTGGGTGGCCTTAGAAAGCCAAACGTCATTTCAAGTTAACAAATGCTTCCTGTCATTGCTTTTGGGCCAGACCAAAGCCCTGGAGTGAGCCATCCCTAGGGCTAGGAGAGACAAAATTCAAACCCAGGATGAAATCTAGAACCCCAAGTCTCTCTTGCAATATCCTGATGTTTCTGGCACACTGCTGGCTGGAACATCTTGGCACAAGCTGCTGCTGGTTTGCTGTGCTGCACAACACCAGGCAACACTTCAGTTCCTCTGCAACTGCAGCACAGTGTATTACTGTCTAGTGCCTTATGTTCCAGGCCCTGCAGCAAAGGGCATTCGGCACAGCCAGGAACCACAGCGGTCCCCTCCAGCTGGGAGGCAATGAGAATCTCAGGACTCAGTGAAAAGCCTGGAGGCCAGGGGCTCAAGCCAGTACTAAATCCCTCAGGGCAGTGGCAGTAACACCCAAGCCAGGGGAGAGCCCTGTATCTCCCTGTCTCAGCAGCACAGGCGTCCTAAAACCACCGAGTGATGGCTGGAGCTGCACTACTCTCTGCTTCTCAGTATAGATGTGGCAGCCAAGTGTGGACACCAGTTTGCTTTTACTGCACCATGATCCGGCTGGATATATGACAGCTCCAAACTATGCAGGATCAAAAAAAAAAAAACCAGGGTTGGAAAGGCCCCACAGAGATCATTTACTCCAGCCCTGCTCAGCCTCAAGGCAGGATCAATTTTCCCCTCATCATTCTTGGCAGACAGAAAAATAGAGAAAGAACCCAAATTTCAGGGAACTGGGGTTCAGCTATAGCTACAAAAGTATAGTCTGGACAGGAATAAGGCTGAATGCACTTATTCTAGAAAACCATGCCACAAAAATAGTGTCAGGAACTTGACTATTATTTTCTAAAATAAACAAATCTGGAAGCTTTAAAATCCAGGGTATGGGTTGAGAATTATTTTGTAATCCTTTGTCACCTACATAGTCAACCAATGCAGAAATGCATCACATCACATCCTAATAAACACTACGCAAATATTTTTGCAATCAAATGCTAATGATATCAAATATTATTAATATGTCATTTGGCACACTATTGTAAAAATTACATTTAACTATGTATTAACTGGAGTTGTAACAAATGATGTATTTAGCTAATTGTATGCAATTAAATTAGAATTAAAAACGGGATGTTTCATAATCTTCTTTGCTTTTCACTAAAAATCTAAGCAGGGAATTCAATAAATGAAAGCTGCTGGAAAATCATGTGAAACATCAAGCACTGGAGATTGATATAACACAAGGCATCATATGTTGCTCATCTAAGTTTATTAAAAACCACACCAAGTCTAAATCTTTGCACACTTCATACTGAGCTAAACTTAACTCCTACTTTTTTCCTGATTTTTCATTCTATCTATTATATCCCCCAGGCTTAGATCTGTTGCATCATTACATCCAGAAATGAAAATAAAATTTTTAAAAAAATTTAAAAAATAATGCCTCCCTATAGCATGCATGTGTGCTCCTCGCACTTGTGTCAATAACTGGTGACACATATGAGCAAAAATACAAGAGTTACAAACAGCAGCATGGTTTGTTTCAGGAGTTTGCTCTTTGCTTCCCAGTTAACTGCTTACACGTTTGTGTAAATATTAAATGCCTGGATGTACTCAGGCTTTCAGAGAGAAAGACTGGGAACTCACCCTGTGGCCAATCCTTTTTTGGACTTAGTTATTTCAAGGATTTCTCTGCAGGCATTGATCCATCTTCATACAGGCAACTGTCCTTGCAGTACTTATAACTCAGTAAAAAGGATTTGTGCATACAAATTTGGCCACTAGTGATATAAATGAATAACTTACTTGCACGTGTAAACAAAAGACAAGACCAGTTGCTTGTGCAGCACTGTTGTATTAATTTTCTCCATTGTTCTGGGCAGCATACAGACCCCTCTGAATGCAGGGCTGTACACCTGACCCTGCTTGTGGAGGTTGACCTTTGCATTCACACCTCTCTCTCTCTCTCTGTCTCACTTGGGCAGCCCTGCCCTGGCTCCAGCTGCAGTCACAAGTGGTATCATGCCCACAATAAAGGAAGCTGGATCAACTCTACCCACCATGCATTTCAGACTGCATAGTTTCAGCTTAAAGCTTTGGCAACACATCAGGACTTCTGTCCTAATGACTCTAGCTATCTTTAGCTGCTGCTTCTACTATTTCATGTAGGCATCCATATCAGTGGAAAGCTCTGAACACATTTTAACTTTTGTATGGGCATCATTCTTTCCTTCTACAGGAATGAAAGGTCTGCAGAGGTCCACAGTCTGCTGGTGTGTGGCAACTTACTGCCTGCACCCAGGGATTTCTCCTCAGACCTAAGGAGCAGCAGAGACAAGTGAGCTGCTTTGTCCACTCATAAATCCTTATTTGCAGCCCAAACTGATTCCTTTTTCCATGTCTGTGCTTGCTACCTGCCAGAGGAAGGGGGTGTTACAGGGAGATGAGAGGGCAGGCATTTGCAGAGCAGGAACCTGCAGAGGAGTCCCCTTGCTATCCCTGCCTCTACCCATGTCTGCCAAGGCAGCGGGCTCAGGCCTCTGTGCACAGGAACACACAGTGCCAGGAAATGAATAAGCACAGAGACCAATGCTCTGTCAGCTTTTGTCCCACACTGCAGGGAAAGCTTGAGGAACCCTCATTTTAACTCCCTGTTATTTATTTAGACGCGAGGGATCTCCACCTGCTTTTAGATGCTCATAGCCAGAGTGTTTTAGTTCCTAGCCCAGTGGGCATATCAGATGTATGAAAGATGTAAGATCAGGTATCCTAGCTAAACAGAGGAACTGCTTTCATACACCACTGCAGCAATCACCCAGGCTGGAGCTGGGGGGAAGCTTCCATTTGCCCTGCTGGTGTTGGCAGGGGTTCCAGCTCTCAGCACTTCCTGCCATCTCCCACCTCACTGACATGTTCTTCAACACCCTTCCACCCAACAGTGGCAACTCAATGAAGCACTGCCACAATTTAAATAGTTATTTGCATTTCATTAACAATGACAACATTTATTTTAATACAGTTAAATCAGAGTAGCATTTAATTTAATTTTAACAAGATAGTTATTAAGCTAACCAAATATCAATTGATTGCTGAAGAGACCACATTGTGAAACAAATAAGTTGAGAAATAAATCTTGTTGCCAGGCCATTAATGTAAAATCACATAAATAATAAACGTCTAATTAGGTTTTCTCTAATGAAGAGCTCCAACTGTTCACTGACGTTCTCTGGGATGGCTGGGGCCTTCCCAGGCTGGCTCTTAGGGGAGAGGGGCCTGATCCAAGCACCCAGAGAGCGGAACAGATAGACCCAGGTTGGGCAGCTGGGTTTAAGGAGAAGCCCAGCCTCCCCATGTGCTGCCTTGCACTGTGCCCCTCCAGGCACTGGCTGCTCAGAGAGCTGAAGCACCTCACTCAGGCATGGGTGGGAATCCAAAAGTCAGGAAGCACCAGGAGCTGCTCCTGTCAACACCAGGGGGCTGCAGGCTGTGGGGGTCATTCCCCCAACAAGTGGCACATCTTAACATTGTCCTCAGCGTGAACAGTTTACCAGGTTTCCCTGCAAATTAGCCAGCATCTGGAACACCAAAAATGGGTCAGTTACAGCAGACACAAACATCTCCTTTTCTAGCATTGCTAAGGACTTGTAATTTTCATCCATCTGTATGTGTGGATATCACTTTCAAGGGGGTTGTTTGTTTGCTTATTTAAACACAGATCTTTTAGGGAGATCTTTTTCTGACCATCTGCTCTGTCCAGCTGTACAAAACAGACCAAAAGGCCTCATTCAGGCAATTGTGAATCAAGTCTGCAAGTTCTGCTTGAAACATATCAGAGTACCTGCAGGCTTGATTTAAAGCCTTGAAGTGACAGAAAATCCACCAAAAATCCATTAAAATTGCTCCGATGGTTAAAATATACCCACTGGGAACAAGGTACACCTTTATTGAGCATGAATTTGTCTAATTTTAATGTTTATTCACTGCCTCTTCCCATGCCTTCTTTTGCCAGCTACAGCAATCCCTCAGCCTCTTCCTCACAGAAGCTGAAGCAGAACCTGCCATCAAGAGAGGGCAGGGGCTCTTCGCTCTAACAGCATGACTTTTGGAGGGAAACCAGAGCAATTTCAAGGAAAAAGGGTCAGAAAGCCAGTTTACTAAAATGCAAATGAGCTACAGCACAATTTCCCTTTTAAAAAAATAACAATAACCCACAGCTCATATACCTCTTACCCTTAAAAATTACATGAAAATAAGACTCACTACACAGAGCCTGTGCCCTCAGATAACCCACACAAACTGCACTTCACCCAGAATTTCCTATAAAGGCACATAACAACCCCTCTTGCAAGTGGATCACTGGAGGAGAGGGAGTTGTGCTCTGTTTGGTTCAGTTTATGGATCACCAATGTGCATATTCAGATCCAGTGAGTGCCCAGTGAAAAGCTGCTGTCTCTGGTAGAGCTGTTGGAGCCTCCTAAGAGCTCCTCTGCCTGCATCACACTGGGAAGGCGGCACCAAAGGAGCACCACCTCCCATGGATGGGCACTGGTGGCAAGGACTGAGGGGTGAGAGGGGACATGGGGAAGCTTGGAACTATGCACATGCATCCCCTTGCTCCCTCCAGCTCTCAGGAGAGCTTTTCTGTGTGAGCTGCGACCCAAAGTAAACCGTGCTGGATTAGTCACACCCATTAGATAGCCTGGGCTGCACTCCTGAGCTCCTGCAGTGAAGGTAGCTGCAGTTCACACAGAGCCACAAGGGCTCAGAGCGCTGAGACCACTCTTCCACTGCAGCGAGACCTGTCCAGGGGATCAGACCCATTCTGCACAATTCTACTGTGCCATTCTGAGGCAATGAAGCCACCAGAGTCTATGACAGCAATGTCCTGTCTCCATGAGACCATTCCACGTGGTGTCCAGCTCCAAATCCAACCCTCTCCACTGTCGCTTCCCACCTCACTTGTTCACACACAGGGAGCAGGCCTTGAGCAGAGGCTGTGACAACACAGCACACAGAGCCCTAATTACAATAAAAGCAGCAATATGGATTTGTCAGTGTTACATTACACAGATTAGAAACTGTGATTTTTAAGACGGAAGCAGGTGTTTTGGAATATGATCTATTTTTCCAGGAGGTTAAGATAAGTAGTTTTCAGCTAATTATTTTGTGCCAAACTGAGCAAATAATCTCAAAAGTGAACTAGTCAGCTTGCAAGACTCTCAAGATTTTATACCAAATTTTACACTTGACATTGAACATAGAGCAGGATGAGTGGTGGCAGCAAGGGATCTAACCTGCTTCAGCTGAATTATTAACACCAGGGCTACAGCTTGTAGCTAGGTGCAAGGTAGCCACACTTTTTCTTGCACCTTTCCATTACTATTTTCCAAACAAGTAACTTTAACACATCTAGGAAGAAAACTGAAAACTGACAAAAAAACTCTCAGTAATTGAGCAAAAACCAGAAAATATGAGGGCCCTTGGACTATATAAGCTGTTGGAGACTGACTGAAATAGCCAAAGGGATGCACATGGGCATAGAGGCTACTGCAGGCTGGGAAGAAAAGTTGTCAGCCACAGAGTCAAAGAACACACATCAATCTCTTCACAACCAGAAGATGCTCCTGCCATGAGGCCATGGATACCTATCATCCCTGAAATGATCAGCATGCAACAGATTAAAGCAGTTATGCTGAAAAGAGAGAAAGCCTGCAGTGCAAATACTGTTAGTACATCCTTCACTCACAAAAGAGTCAATTATTAACTCCAAACTGGCTGCCACTCCCATCCCACCTCAGGATTTGAAAGGACTGAGCAACCATACTTGGAGGTATAACAATGCAATCTCTTCCTCACATGACTAAGCCGGACTGTACCAACACCATGCATCCACCAGCTCTTTTGGTCATGGCAGAGGAAAATTCACTTCCTTGGCTTATCATCTTGCAATAAACCTCCAGCAGAAACATTTTCTTCCTGTAAGAAGCAGCATTTTGAGGAAGCACCCACAAATCCCTCCCAAGGCCTTTGGAAGAGCCCTGAGAGCTTCCTGCCATTGCCTACCATCCAGGAGCCGTCTGTGAAGGGCTCTCACCCTCCTGCGTGCTTGTGGTTATGTGGTGATGACCTCAAAGAGACACCACAGGCACACAAGGACCACTTTCTTTCTTGGAAGTGAACAACAAAAAAGAAGCTTGAGTTGATGGTAACAGGACTCTTAGTGTAAGTTTTGCAGGTTTGACAGTGGTTAAGCACCAGTGCACCCACAAAAAAAATCATTTACTCATTCTCCTCTGCTATAGTTGAGCAGAAGAGGGAGAAAAAACAATTAAAAAGGGGTTCATGAGGTGATGTAAGGATTGGGAAGAAACACTTGAAGGATCAAACAGGCTCAAAATTTAAAAGGTATAGAGAAAAATATATTAACAGAAGTAAAAGAGGATAATGAGAACTAAAATAAACCTTTAAAGCACCTTTCCCCCACTCCCCCGCCAGCTGTTTTTTCCTTCCCACTGACAGCATAGGGAGACAAAACATAGGGGTTTTACTCAGTTTGTCACTTCTAAAAAAAAAAAAATCTGTCTTTAGTTCACTTAGGGACAGAAGTTTCTTTTGCTGTGCCATGGGGCCCTTTCTACGGGAGACAGTTCTCTGTGAACTTTTCCAACATGGTTTAAATTTTCACGAGTAGCAGTCCTGCCCTAACCTGCTGCAACATACGAGTTCCTCCCACATGTAAAGCAGTCTTCCCACAACTGTTTTTTCATGGACCATTTGGTTCACAGGCTACAGTCTTTTACGGATGAGCTGTTCCAGTACAAAACCAAGGGTCCTCTTCCTCTCCCTCTGGAAGCAAGGGGTCTCTCTGTTCAAGCCTCTCTCCAGATCACAGCTTCTCAGCATCCACATGCTCCACGACGAGCACCTTTTTCTCATGGGCTGCAGGTGAATTCTGCATTCCCCCACGCACTTAATGAATTACAGGGTAACATTTGTTGTATTACAGCCTTCACCATGGCTTGCAGAAGAATCTCAGCTCCGAGGCCCAGAGAACCTCCTCCTCCCCCTCCCACCTTTGCACCGACCTTAGTGTCGCCATGTTCTCTACATGTGTTTTCACCTTTTCCTTTTCTCTGATTCAGGAGAGAATTAGTGTCCATAGGTTCTTCTGTTCTCAAGTTCTATCAATTGATACGTTTTTATAGAGTTCTGCAGAGTTGAAGGGTTGATCTCATCTGAGCTCTGCATTGCAGAATTGCTCACTCTGCTTTTCATTGCTGATCACGTGGTCAGCACTGGCACTGTGCAAGTCGTGCTGCCGTGCCGGCTCCATTTCGCGCCTCCTTTCACGTGGGATGCTGAAAAGGGGAAGCCGCTGCTGCCGCTTTTGCCTTCCTGTTTGCAGTGTGGCAGCCTAGAAGCGGCCAGGAAGGCAAATTCCATTGCTGGCCATGCCAAGATGGCAGCGGCCACATGGCTTCTGGCTGCTCTCAGCCTCAGGGTCACTTCTGGCACCGGCTGCAGAGCCGCTCCCGGCGTTGGGATGGTGCCCAGTGGCATGGCCTGGTGGCTATGCTGGGAAAGGGCCTGGCAGTGCCCTCAGCACCCCTTGGACATCAGAAAGAAAGAGAGTTCCTGTGGTTTTTTCTTTCTTAAATATGTTACCATAGAGGTGTTACCAGCTTTTCTAATTGGTTAGCATTGTGCCTGTTCTCAGAGCCAGCCAGAGATTAGTTTTGCTAGGCACAGAGGAAGCTTTTAGCAGCTCCTCACAAAAAAATAATTTCATGACTGGCTTCTTCCCTCCTCATCAAAAATCAAGCTATGCAAAAACCACCACAGTAATCCCTTCCTATCTCATCTGCTCCACCTCACTTGCATGTGCTTCTCTGCCACCTGAGCAGCACTATTACCTATTTATTACCCAGGAGCAATGTGCCAGGCAGGGTCTCACAGGAAGGCTTGACTGCTCTCCCTCCATCTCTGAAGCAGGCCCACCTCATCTCCCAGCCCCTACGAGCACAGCAGCCACCACCAAGGGGAAAGGTAAGATCCTGCTCCAGGCACATCCCCTTGGTCTTGGGAGGCAACACACTCTGCCCTGGTACACATCAGGAGGCAAGAACAGCTTTTTGGGAGCAATCATTGCTTGCTTAGTTGCATAAAATGCTATCAATAACCACAGTACCATCTAGTAATTGATTACTAACTCCATCAGCTGAGGGAGCCACATCATGACTTAGGAATCACTTTCTTTCCTGCAAAGTTCTTCCCCCAGACAGGCCTTACTAAAACCTGCTCAGCCCAGCATATTAGTTTCCAGGTACAATTTGAAAAAAAAATGGAAAAAGCAAAGCAAAGCACAGCAAGCATGCAACAACAGTGTTGAGAGCTCTGATGATGTTAAATGAATCAATTTGATTCATTCTCAAATTTAATTGGCAAGATTTAGTGGTTCACATTAAAAGCATGAATAACTATTTTGTTCTGTGAATGACTATAGTTTAGTGACTCGATGTCAGTGTATTTTGCCCAGGGTAAAACTTGCTATATGAATTATTCACTGCTGGGTGAATGAAATGAATGAGGGTCATGCTCATAGACAGGATGCCAGCTGTGGTTATTTGACATGACGGGGCACACTCGATACTGACAAAGGACAATAGTTAATTTACAATGTGGTACTGGGGCTCAGTCATTCTCCTTAAGATCTTTATAGAAAGCATGGCACTTTTTGTCATGTACTCCACATTAAGATGGATTCTGTGTGCCAAAAAACACTGAAGCATAGCTCACTTTTAAAAATGTTCAGTAGTTTAAAGGCAAAAAAAAAAAATAATCTACCTTCCTGTCTTGTTTGGCTGAAACATTGCTGCAAAGAAAATGTGTTTAAGAGCAACTTAAAAACAAATGAAGGAACACATCTATATATCACTGGAACATCTTGTCATAGATGCAGTAGTTGATAACTCTTAGGAACCTCTCCCTGATAGGAAAGGATCTGGAAACCTCTCACACAATGAGGTCTCAGAATGGGAATAATGGAGCTTTTACCTAAGCTTTTACTTCCAAAGCCAAGAGAGAGAACATATTGGACAAAGTTCCTGCACTAAAGTATTTACAGTGAGCAATCAGAGTAGGACATTTTCCCAATCTTCTTAAAAACCTGTTGCTTTAATACAAGACATTTGTAATCTGGAAAGACGGATTCAGTGCAATTCAGCTTGATCTGACAAATTGGCCACAAAAGTTTACTTATGCATACTAATGATACATTCATCTTCACTTTACACTTCTCAGCTGCGTGCTTATTGCAAACATCTGTGTTGCTGAAATGACTGGCATTACAACTCATTTATATGGTTTAAAACTATGATGGACGAAAGCTGAGAGAGAGGGGAGGGGCTGTGAATGGGCTGAATCAATGTCCTGGTGTGTATGAAGATAGCTTCATTGGTAACTTCCAAACCACCAGCATGGCACAAACCTTGTGTGCATGAGCATTGCATTGATAATACACCTATTGAGTATTTAGAAAAAAGGCTGAAGGAAAGATAACTAAAAGGCAGCTATGATTTCCCCTCCATGTCACACACTCCCTACCACACAGTTGAGGAAGAGGCTGCTGTTTCACAGGCCAGCAGTTCTGTGGCCATTTATCACCAGAAAAGCAGCTCAGTTCTTAATGCCATCCCTAATTCAAGTATTTTCTTGCCTTATGCAAGAAAAATGGTACACTTTCTCTCAAACTATGGTGTGCTGGAGACTGTGCCTACCTCTGAAATGAACCTACTTGGATTTGCTTTGTTTTCATCCCTCCTGACGCTAGATGATTTGGCATAAATCCTGCCTGAAACATAGTTCTCACATGGTATAGAGTAATGGGATATTTCTCCTTGTAATGGAGATAATTATAGTAATGAGATAGTTCTCTTTGGCTCCCAGATCTATCAGGTATTTGCTTTTAGACCAGATGGCACTCCTGCTTTGTAGCTGCATGTGAAGTATTCAATTTCTGCACTCATATTTGTTAGGCATTTGGCTTCCCCATGGAGATCCTGGATACAGGTTAGTGTACCAAAAAGGCTCTCAAGTGGTCTTCAGAGTCTTTCTGTTCTGGGACATCCAAGTATTACCATTATTTGACTGCCTCTAATTATGCCATGACATTGTGTGTTCTTCATAGTCAGAGACCCTCTAGCTAGGCTGACAGACAACTGGGTGTGAGCAGCTAAAGCCTTTGCCATAAACCACTACATATCTAAGTTCTTTAAACTGGTTCATGGCTGGCTTGGTTGATTGTTTTGGTGTATCTCAGTATTTACAGTAAAATTAGCAGGTCTGTGTATTCATTCAAGCTAGGAGAAGGTGAGAAGTCAATTTTGAACATGGTGTATGATCCATCTCTCAGTGCCCATGTGCTACTCTGGCACAGCATTCACAGTAACATGTATTGAGAACATGCACCACAAGCTAAGTAGTATAAAATAATCTCCTAAGTCTTACAAAAGCTTCCCTCCAACACAATTCCCTGTCTCAAATATCAATGGCCATGAACCCTTCTACAAGGCATTTCATTACATCACCCATTTTCTTAATTGTTGCTAAAACTTCAGTACCAAACTACTGGCCATGTCTGCACAAAGGAGCAATGGCTTAAGCCCCACAGCACCATGCTGCTCACTGCAGAAGCATCTGCCAGCTGACAGACCTGCTTCACACCTGCCAATGGAGTCCCACTCCTCTTTGCTGTTTCTCTACTAACACTGCATCATTCATCGAGAAACTTGGATAAACTTGGAAAGTGCAAATCCCAAGAGCTGCCCAACTGAGTTTGTGTTTTCACAAGAGGGCACAGTGGAGATGGCTTTTTCACATTGTGGGTCAGCTCATAGACAGGGGAGAGCTGAGTAGCCCACAGAAGTTACTCCAACAATTTCTTCCCTGTATTTCTGTTGTGGAGGCACTGAGAGCCTTCTCTGAGGCTGGACCTGGACCTGTGGCCATCTCAATTGCACACTTGCATTTGATATGACTGCATTATACTAGCATATACCATTATTAACTAAAACTACAAGAATAGAGAAATAGATGCATTGTTAGGAAAGGTGAAAAGTGGGAGTTCATTTTGCAGATACTGATTTCAGCAGCCTTAAACATGCTCACTCAACCTAGCACATCAACTGGCACATGGGGCTCACTGGCTCAGATCTGAGTTATAGTATTATTTCACTTGCCATTTTCTCACGCACTCTCCTTCCTGGGCACAGGCATGGAAGAGAGAGGAGCCCATTTCCACACCAGGAATACCATTTCCCACCCTCTGGCAACAGCTCTGGCAAGCATGGGAGCAGCAGGGTGGGTGCCTGACTCTGTGTGCAGCACCCCACAGGGAGAGGCAGGGCAAGAAGCATCACACAGGGGGCACAACAAGGGACTGCGGGCCACTTGCCACAGCCATGGCAGGGGCTCTGCTGCCAGTGGGGCAGGCTCCAGCATGTGGAAAAGGCACATCAGGTGCTCCCTCCAATACTGGTTCATCTGCAGGGATAAGAAGGGCAAGGGGGAATATGGGACGAAAGAAAAACTGCCGAGTAAGAACGAAGAGTAAAGTAACCGAAACAAATGCAAAGTAAAAATCCCAGCCTGCTTCCCTGATTAATTTTGGTCGCTGCACTCACCAAAAAAAGGCTGGATGGGACAGGAAAGCAGAGCATGCAACTGTGCTCGGAGGACACATGAATGAAATCCTGTCTCACTGCCACCTTCTTACAGGATTGCTCTGCAGAAATGGCCCACTTCTAAAATAGCTCAGAAAGGCTGCACATCGCTGCACTTATGCAATGGCACAACTGGAGGGTGTGCAGGGAGAATTCGCTCCTCTTTAGCCCTTTCAAAAAGAGGAGTCTGTGCCACTCTGAAGCCCACAACAGAGAGGTTATTAACTTGAGCTATGCTTTCCAGCCCCTGCTATGTTATTCTCAGGGCTGACTGCTGCAGCCTGAAGAATAATTCCTAATTTTTCTCTCTTTCTGTGAGCTCTGAATGTTTATTTTTTGTAGACATCTGTCCAATTTCAGGTAATTTCATGTCTGGAATGTCTACATAAGTAGGTGCGTGGGACTATCACAAAGCAAAAAAACCCCATTGTTACAGGGATTGTTTCTTAATGCTGAGGACTTTTCATGGAGAAGATCTGTGCCTTAGTGTATGCGTGCTATTGACAAAGATTTACTGCATTCAACAGATCTGCATTTTGTTAGTTTGTTACAATTTCTATCATGAGTATAATCCATCATGCACAGAAAATACCTTTCATGGGGAAAAATGAGAGCTACAAAGCTCTTCACTGCTTTCTTTGTTGTCCTTCTTGTTTCAGGTACATTACCAATGAATATTATCCTCCAACAAATTCCAAAGATTGCAGTAATTGAACATGTTAAATGTTGGTGATGCAGTGAGCCTCTGGATTGCTAAACAGTGCTTCCACAGCACCATCCCAAAGCAGAAGCACGCTGAACTGTGCCATTCCTTGCTGCTTCCAACTCCTACTGATGCTGATAACTATCTACCTTCAGAGCACGGTTGGATGAAACGTAGAGAAAAAGCTAAAATAGTGCACCTTACCATCCATGCATACTCAAGTGCCAATCAGCTAAAGGCCATCTGGGAACAGAAAGTCACAGCTATTATCTTCTTTCACAGTCCCTACTGCCAGTGCTGGGATGGGATTTTTTGAAAACACGCATGCAAAGTGCATCCTGTTACTTAACTTGGGGTTTTTTTGACATATTACCAAGGAACACTCCCCTTCCCATGCCAGGCTACACCTGGCCTGTGCAGACAGAGAATAACACAAAAAAATTTTTTTCAGAAGTTTGCTGAATTGATGGACAGAACAAGCTCAGAGCAGATTACTGCCTGCTTCCCTTCAAGCACAATGCATGGGGAGGTGACAGCACCAGCCACTCACCCCTCTGGCATAGCTACAGTGAGTCTTTCCTGGTAGCACTGGCTGGTGCCTCCTGGGCTCCAGCTCACAGCTTATCTGTTTGTCAAAAATCCAAATCCAGCTACAATCACTGCAATAGTACCAGGCACCAGTGTGGGGATCAGATGAGATCTTTCCAAATTTCCAATGGGCCAGGAAGATCCTCTAAGTAATAAAGGATTGAATATCTGCCATGTCCTGTTTTATTCAATGGAGAGCTCACAGGATGACTGAATTAAAAACACAATACTCTGAGACTTCCTCCTCTTTGTGTGACATTTACCTGTTAACTACACCAATGCCTACACCCCCCAAGGGAAAGATCCTGGGCTAAGCAGCAGACCTTATACCTGGCTTTGGGCAGCGTGTTCCTCAAGCAATCCACAACAGAAGAGTTTGTCTTTAGCTGCTAGCAAAGCACTCCAAAACATGCTACTGTACATCCTTATCCCAGCACTGTCTCTTTGGTTTGGACAAGTGGCCCCCAGGGGTCAGGGCTGCAATTTTGCATGTCCTACGCTCGCTTCTTTTTTTACTCCCATTACTGTGAAAGTAATCATTGTGCTGTGCTGCTTAATAACAGAGCAGAAAAGCTTCTGGAGGTGCCAAAGCAAAGGTCCTGGAGCTGAAGTTATGTGGATGCACATAACACATACACATATATCTGGTTGTTCCTGTCACCCAAATTTGTTGATCCACTTGTCTTTATAAAAGATGAGAGGACTGGGAGAGCAGACTTTTAGCTCACAAATGTCTTGATTTTACTTACTTGTCCCCAAGTGTGACAGGCCCCTTGGACTGCCATCACCCCCTCCTCCTGTGCGTCTGCCTAGAGCACAAATGCCAAAACAAACACGTAGATACAGAGGCGCTTCTTGGATTATTATAGAGCCTATTTTAATAGATAACTTATGTCTATAGAGTAATGTATGTGGGAAACAGAGATACACATCACACTTTTAGGAAGCTCAGAAAACTGTGGTACTTCTAGGAATACAAATGACCTAGGTTTAAGTACATTGCAGAATTTCTATTATCACCCTGTTTAGAAAATCCTTGTGCCTGGATTTCAATTCAGCTTTTCTACTAAGTACCATTTAAATGGTTAACTGAAAAAAATGTTCAATTACCTTCATGAATGTGGATATCCCTCTGGTATCTGTTGTACAGATGCACAGGATTGCAGAGGATTTTGTTTACATACACAATGGAAAGTTTGTTGTTGTTCACATACACAGCAAACATTTCAGCAATATTTCAGCTGTAAACACCAGTTGGTGAAGTTGTGCATCCATCACTCAGTATGGTCTTTGGATGCAATAGTTTTGTTTAAGAACCTACAGTCTCTCTCAGGCAAATCTACCAGCTAGATTTCCATTATTTTATATTTAACAGTAAGTGATCAGCTGTAGAAGGGACATTTGCAAGTGTGAAAGCAAATGAAAGCGTGGGGGAGGAAGAAGGAGAGAAAATGATGAGTGCTTTACTTGAACATCTCAGCAAAATATTGTTTGTTACTCAACAGGATTTCTCACAATAAAATTATTCAAAGAGAAGGGACACATCAGGGAGGACACGGACAGAGCTGTGATCACAGGAGCAGAGTTCAAAGATGGTGTGGATTCAGACTATTCAGAAATATCATAGCATGGGCTCTTCTAAAGATCATGGTCTATTTTTCAACTGACACCCACACATCAAAATGCTGCCTGTATTTGGTGAAATCTAACATCTAGTTATTGCCGCTTGTAGCTATTGGAGTCCAGAAGCTGAAATAATGTTTGGTTAAATTAGCGTTGGTGATCTCCATAAAAGTTCTACCCCACTCTTGCCCATTTTAGAGTAAAATTTGAGGTCTGCAACTATGGATGGATGACATTAAACTCCACTGCTCCTTATATCCACAGGTGGAGATCAACCGCACTGAAAAGCTACTGAAATAGAAGAGCAAGTCTCTGGAAAAGCGTGAAAGGGAAAAACCAGCTGTGATGTTTTCTACTACAAAGGAGGGATGTGACAAAAGAAAAAAGTTTGTATGTCACATGGGTTGAGACTTGCAGAAGGTAGGGAAAAGTATTCTCCTAAGGACATATTTTTGAATCTGCTGTGGGAAATCTCTCTGCAGGCAGATCTTGCTGTGGGGGAAGCTCACACCCTGCCGTGAGGGAGGACTGGCCCATTTGGAGCTTAGGATAAACACTTGGCAGGAAAGCAAGCTCCATCAAGGATCTGTATCAGGACTGGGCATGTCAGTCCTGCAAAGATTAACACATATGCTAAGCTTTCTGCACATGAATGTTCCCACTCTAATTCATGGGTGTAAACATATGCGTGTGTGTAGAATCAGGACCTCAGTGCCTTGCTTCTCTGGATCACATGGAAGTTTTTCTGACTGTAAACGTGCAGGAAGGGTTTTGAGCAGAGCTAAACAGCTTCTGCAACAGGCCAGAGTGTTTTGAGACCAGCACATAGTCAGAAATATGATTGGTCCATATGGCTTATTGTCACAGGATTCCCTCAACAAAAGTGCCCCTGATAACTAGGAATTCTTTCATTTTTTTAATTTAATTTTTTGATTGTTACTAAACTTGGTTCTCATCTGCTTAAGTGTACTTTTATATAATGGATCATTTCCTTCATCTACATTCAACTACACATTAGCTTGTGGCATATGGGAACCATGTAAAACTAATCTGAATAATTATTTATTTTATTACAATTTTTGCCAAATTACTCAAGATTGTTCACACTTTCAAGGGAATTTTTGCTTACATATTCCTTACTAAGCCCAGTTCACTGATTTTAAGATTTTATCAGATATCACTATCAGTGTTCGTGTCAAGGGAATCCAGAACATTTTTAATCAGTGGATCATTACATGTGTTATGGGCTTTTTATTACTCTTCTTCCAATTGTGAGAATAACTTGCCTAATCACGTTTTGTTATAGCCCGTTTGATCTGCTGATGAGCTGATGGAACTTGAATTTTGAAGTAAAATTATCAAATCAGATGTGGTCAGAGCAGTCAGTTCTTCAAGTACTGACAGTCTTGATACTCAGACCAAATATTTTTGTAGTTCATCAACAACTTTCCTTTATAGAAGGATAATTTGTGTGCCATCTGACCAATGTGGTGTTTGCAATCACAAGCAGGAAAGCTGCTCGATGTACAGCAGGAATTAGTCTTTCTGGTCTTAGCTGGCAGCCTTAACCAAGAGCATTTCTCCTACACTGGGAAACTGAGGTCTCTACACCAATTACTGCTGCCTTTTTACAGGCAAGGATTGGATTCTACAGACGATTTGGTTGAATCATGAGTAAATCAAAAGGAAAGATGAAAAGAATTCCTGGGAAAGTATTTATAAACCCATGGGACTGAATGACAAGCATCGGAGATTGCTAACAGAGCTAGCAGAGGGAAGTGCGATACCTTGAGCAGTGATTTTTGAAAGTTCATGGAGAACAGATGAGGTGCCAGAGGATTTCAGAGCCACGAAATACAGCACTCAATTGAGTTATAAAAAGGGGCATCCAGGAATTTACTAAGCAATTCATTTAACTTCAATAGCAAGTAAACTATGTAAGGAGTCATAAAGGAGCCATTATGAAATCTTAGAGCAACCCAGAATAATAAATAATTGGGTGGGAAGGGCTTTAAGAGGTCATCTAGTAATCTCATAAAAAATCTTGTAGGAGTCAACATTCAGAAAAATACGGTATTTAGATATGCACATTTCAGCTGGCCCTTTCTACACACATGAGGAGAAAATTCAGCCTTTCCTTGGGGAGGGAGAGCATTCCTTGAGCAGAGCCCATTTTAAATGGAGGACTTTCTTGCCTTTTCTGCACAGCTTGGTCTCACTGTTGAGTGAAAATCCTCAGAGGTGACAGGAGAAATTACAGCAGCTGGCACAGAAAAGGAAAGCTGTTAAAGTTGATGATCCTCTTTTGCAAATTAATATTCCCAGGACAGAGACCCAAGTAACAGATTAACCGGGGGCGAACTGTGATAACACAAGCAGCTAATGCCACGATGGAGGGCTGTGGGGGAAGAGTGTTCTGGGGAAGGGAGGTTGTAAAAGAAACCGTCTCCTGCCCAAACCCATAGAGCAACAGAGAGGTCAGCCTGCCTTTGGAGAAGCAAAAAAGGCTGCAGCCAGCACCAGGGGAAAGAAGAACCATGGCGCCTCTGAAATTCCCACCTGAGCTGAGGCAGGTGAGAGGAGTTCACATCCATGCCCATCCAAGGTTGTCACTCCCTTACTTTCCCTGTTCTTCTGACAACACCCCTGAGTGGCCAAGCAAGGGGAGCTCTGCCATGGCTGGGAACAAGGACAAAAGTTACTTTTTTACAGCTTGAAAGGTTCTTTAACCTTTAACTGGAAGGGTTTAAAACGTTCCTTTCAACCCATTCTTCTGTGAGTTTTTATACACCCACTGCAATGTTACATGGTAATATTTGGGTCTCAAGTGTTGTATACTGAATTTTGCAGAATAGTTCAGGAGATCCAGGGCAATACTGGGTGGCACACTAGATTAGGAGACTAGGATGGGGACTCTGGTGCTCAGCCTAAAATGCTGAATTGCAGCCTGACCTTGACAGAAAACCACTAATGCTGAAACACCAAAGTGCCAGTGTGGTACAAGAGATTTACCTCTGAGGTGAAATTCTGTGTCTTTCCTTGTGCTCACACACAGCTGCTCACCAAAGCCAACCAGCCAAACAGCATGAGTACTGACTGAAGTACCAATCTGTGACTGCAAAACTTATCTATGATGTTGCCCAGCCAGGTACATGTGTATTTTTCCCCTTAAATGCAAAATGGCACAAGGTCATTTTGAAAGGATTGAGGTAAAAACCCAGAAGTTTACTTGTCATTAGACGTAGATAGTAATAATCAAAAGCAATAATCACACCATGTGAAGAAATTGAATACAGACAAACTGCAATGCTAAATGAGAGAGGAGCACCAATTATGTGCAAGAGTTCTTATTATACAGCATTCTGATTACCTTAAATTATATTTTTAAAGATATCCATTTTTATTTTTACTTCTAAAACAGGAAGTTCTTGTCAAGTATTGACGTCAGCTAGCCTCATCAATTGTTCCTGTAATAGCTCAACTACCACTACAGCCACAAATGCTATGAAAGAGCTAAGTACTCCCTGCACAAAGGGGATTCGGTTTGGGCATTGCCACAGCGAGTATGCGTGCCTAGTCTTTTACAGAGTAGTAATTGATATTGATTTTTTGTGGCAGAGGTTCCCTCCCGCTATGCACTGGTCTTTATTTAAAAAAAAAAAGTTGAAGACATGATGATCCATCTTGAAAATAAATCTAATTTTTTTTCTTCGTTAGAAAATGCAGTGAATTCAGTATTCATTAGATGTGCTGGACTGACTCCATGGCAGACCTCCAGCATGGTCTGCAGGAGAACAAGTCTCCATGTGGAACTGCCTGCACCTCTCGACTGCGCTTTTGGGGTGATTCTTTGGGGCAGCACAGCAGCACAACATGAACTTCTCTTTGGCACAAGGGCCCCCATCACTCCGAGGCCATGCAACAAGAGTACCACGACCCACTGCAACCTGAATCAGAGCTACCAGCTCCGACAGCCATCAGCTGGCAACGCGGCTGCCAGTTCCATGTCCCAGTCACATCCAACCCCTGCTGCGTCTCGACCTGTACCCCCCATTATTTCCTGTTTGTCTTTCCTTTATGTTTATGACCCTTATTATTACTGAGTCTGTATCCTTCTCTCTCACAGGAATCCTGGATTGCACTATTTATTTATCATTGCTCTTATTTTGGCTTTAAAAGACATCCACAACTTGGGGATGGGAGGGAAATGGAGGCAGGGGAGGAGTGGATGCTGCCATGAGTGCCTGGTAATGGTTCAGTGGAAAACTTCAAGATGTACCAGGCTAAACAAGAAAGGCCAGGACAGCTTCAGAGGCCAACCAAGCCCAAGGAAGCACTTAAACTCCCTGGGGAAGACAAGGGAAATCTACTGAAAACACTGAAATGACACTTTTCTTTCCTTCCTGTTTATCACATGAACCCAACTGGGGTTTTACTTCCAGGTGTGAAGAAGGTTTTTACCAACAGAAGGTTTCACTTGGCACCACAGAAGGGCTGGAGGATACTGGCAAGCTGGCCATGCTCAGAGTCCCACATGGCATCAGTGTGCCAAGGCCTTCTGGCATCACGCAGCCCAGCAGCTTCCCAAAGCCACACAGAGCTACTTCTGACTGTGCACCTGAACGCTTGGATTCATTTGCTCCTCCTCTGCACCTCGAGATGGGTTGCACATTCACCAAAACATCTTCACTGGCCACAGATTTCAAGTGCCTTTGGATGCACTTTTAGTTTCGGTACAGGGTTCGTTTATGACCAGTACCTTCACGAACATGAACATACCTGCTTCAGCTAACTGCTGCACCTACACAGAGACTTTAGATGGCAGCTGGCATCTACCCAAGCCTTATGGTAAAAACAAATGTTTTTGAAGGCACATGGAAATGTGCTCTCCCATAAAATGTCCAGCACCTCTTGCTGCAGTCTGAACTAAAAATACTACAAGTACAGTTCAGGCTTTTGTCATTCCCACTGCCCACGGGAGCAGGATGTGCAGAGGCAGAGGATCAGAGGATATAAAAAGTTCATTCAGGAGTCTGTCTTCTTTACATTCTTAAAGTGACCTCAAACACTGCAAGCTTCCCTTTCAGTTTTGACTGGGAAGTTTGGCTTTCTCCTGACCCTCTACTAGCCGGTGGGAAGCAGCAGACAGAGCCCAGGCCATCACTTTGATGCTGCTTTCCTGTGACGCTGACAGCTCCCCCAGTTCCCATGGTCACAAATTGGCCATGCCTCCCCATTCCTGCCCAGCACAGCTAAGCATCCCTACAGCATCCATGTCCCAAGCTCAGCAGCAGAGCTGCTGCCAGCTGAGACTAACGTAGCTCTTGCCCACCTTTGCCAGAGCAAGGCCAGCACAAAATGGGCTCCCAGCTGCACCTAATATTGGTGGCACCAATATTAATTTCGTCCCACAACAAAGAGCAGAGTTACTGATTAAATAAGTCAAGCTCTTCTAAAAAGTCCATAAAGTAAGGTTAAACATTTATTCTTTCTATTTTTTTTGGTTTCTTCTTTCTAACTTTTTCTCAATCTAAGATTAAAAGCATTTCTTTCTGAAACCTGAAAACTTCCTGATAACCCTAAAGTTTTAACTCAAGTGGTGGTGTGATTTGGAATGAGATGGTGACCATGTATATAAGATGAAGAAGATACAGAGGTTTCATTTCCTACAAATTAATTCTCTACAAGCTGTGTAAACTTTCCTTCATATAAACAAAGTCTTTACAGACAAAGATGTTAGGGTTTTTCCCCTTTCAATTATTTAGAGAAAAAACAGAAATGCAATTTTACTGTCTAGGCACTTCAACCCATACCAGCAGATTGAGAGCTGCTCTGGTTGCCTTCCACAGTGCACTTCCTCATGCTTCTGACTATAAAACAAATGTAAATAAACTTGCAAAGAAACAACCTTGTGCAGCCGGATATGACTAAGTAGTTTCAAGTTTCTATAGATTGACAACGATTTGTATTTACTGCCTCCCCCCTGCCAGATGCAAATGCCATGATCTCTCACTACAAAGGGACAACATACGAGAGACAACACAACTGCCATGGCAATGCCAGGCTGTCATCTTCATTCCTATCACTTTTCCATGCCCTAACTTCAGGGAGGCTCCAATATTCAGCTCTAAAAATGCATTAAACAGTCATCCTGCAAAAGAGGATTATCAAATTTAGTGGCCCAGCTCTGTCCCTGCTGGACCTAGAGGTAATGCAGGGGGAGCTGCCAATTTGTTTTGCCCTAACTCTTGCACTTCAGATCCTCTGTGAGGAGAGGGGATTTTTCCCTCCTCAGAGAGCTCAGGGCTCCCACAATTTGGAGAAGGAGCATGACAGAGAACAGAGATGATTCCCTGAGGGCTGGGCATACCTCATGGAAGGAACAGGGAGCACCCTGAAGTCTCAGTGGTGATGGAGAGATGATGGCTTGCCTGAGGACACAGAGAAGTGGGCTAGAGGCTGTAATACAGGAGGCACCAGACTCAAAAGCAAGACAGGGGAAGGACCTACCCTCCAAGGAGACAAAAAGAGCCTTATTTTAACCTGAGAATTTTTCTTCTTCAAAAAGTCACACTGGTAGAGCTTGTTTTCTGAGAAAACATGGAGCACAGAGTCCCTGGGAGACTCCTCACGTGTGCACTTTCAGGAAACATTGCAGGTCTACTAGAGGGCTTGACTCATAGGCCATTAGATGTGGTTTTGCCAAACACACAAACAAGTCATTGTGGACAAATATAAAGTACAATCAGAAAACAGCAGCATCATCCTTTAAAAATATTCCAGAGCACTTAATTCCATCTCATATTCAAGTGTCCAGAAGACCAACTAGAAATGCTATTTGCTGGTTTTTTTGTTTTCCTTCATGGTATTAATCTAAACTAGTACATTGCATATCATTTAAGAGGAAGAGTGTTTTCATACATCTGAAAAATGTTTTTGTTTCATTAATGCCCCATGTCTAAAAATAAACCCAGCAGATTTAGAATGAATGCTCATGATATTTGCCTACCCTTAAAAAAAAATCTCCATGCCTGAAGACACAATTTCCTAGAGAAACAAGGAACACCTTCTTTAAATGATGCTGTTTAGGAAATAAAGCAGAAGAAAAGAGTCACTTGTGCTCACAGTTCCCCACATGGGTTTAACCTCTACCTTCAGGCACTTTGCACAAGCCCATGGGGAGCATTCATGCTGTGCTGCCCAGGGCTGAGCACTTGGGCTCAGGCACCAGGAGCAGCAGTGCTGCCAGGCTGCTGAGAGCCCCAGCTTTGCCTGCAGTACCTGCAAGAGAAGATCACTGGGAGCAGTGACTGCCTTGCTCTGCCTCATTCTGGAGTACTTCAGGATTAACTCTGGAGAGCAAAATTTCAGAGCAGCAACTTCTAGAGGAGCTATTTTGCATCAAGAATAAAGTAGCATGGGAATATGTTGTCACTGCAACCATCTGTACTTCAATCAAACAACCTCATTGGACAGTACTACTGTTAACCTGTTCTCCATCTATTTATGGTGGGTTCTTGGTCACACATGAGAGGCTCACATGAAGGCAGGGCTACACCTCCTTCTATGTCACTTCTGTCTCCAGCCACTGCTTCTCAGGACAGATACAATCTGCTGCTGAGATAACAGTCCCAAACTCTGCTCTTTTTTGCCTTTTTTTTCTTTTTCACTATCTCTCCTCAGTGACTGTAATACTTGTTCTGACAGTACCAGTGGTCTGACTTTCCAGTGTTGACTGGAAAAAAAAATACCAGCAGTAAGAATAGATGCTTTAATTCTGCTGCTTCTTAACTTAATAAAGTCAAATACATAACAGAATCTGATTTTTCATTTTTCTTTATTAGGTACTTTATCATTTGGGCTTCATTGTCCAACCTGATTTGTTACTAGAAGATAAAGCAATTACACGCTCAAACGTGATTCACTGTAAAACTCCAGCCTGTGAAACCACAGCCCAGCAAAAGAGCTGTGCTGGCAGTGCCATGGCTAACAAACATATCTTATGTGTGACACTTGGGGAGAGCAGTGACCACAGGCCTGTGCTGTCCCTCTCTTCTGCTGCTCCCCAAATCTCCCTGAAGAGGCACAGAACCCAAACTGAGAAGAAACAACCACAGGGCCTGCCACAGTGGGCAGGGAGGCAGCCAGTGCATGAGGCCAAACACAGTTGAGACCAAAGGGGAGCCACAGGCAAGAAAAGGAAGAGCGTGGTAACCCATGAGGAAACCAGGTGAGAAAAAAGAAAGAAAGTCTCTCTCAACAGCTGCAGAGAGGTTTTGCCAGACAAAGAGAGAAGCCAGGCAACTGCACAGCTGGTCTCTAAATCACTGCTCAGACATGCTACATGGTCCTGACTGGCTGGGGTGCAGCATCTGGCTGGCCCCTTAGCCAGTCCAGCAGGCTCAGGCTGTTTCCATGTGGGGTGAAGACCAACAGGCCTCCTTGGGACCCCAGTGTCCTGCAGGAACCCTACCTGGCAGCCCTGTCTGCAGGTGGTTACACCACAGCATTCTGCCAGCCACCAGCTCCTCAGCTCCAGGGCCAGACAGGAGGAAAGGCAGCCACTGGCCACTTGCCAGCACATCTTGCATTGCCTTACATGCACTGTTCTGACTACATGTCCTGTTTGCTATGAAACAAATCTAATGGAGGAAATGAACAGGATTTTGCTTTTAAAAGTATTGTGTCAGGTACATTAACAGTTCTACCATACGTGTTACTCAGCTCTTCAGAGAGTGCTTGGGTTTCATTTCTGCTGTAATTTTATCAGCATCTTGCTCAAGCCTCTCCTTGGTTTCCTGCTACTTAATTTATTTTCCTTTGCAGTCATATATTGAGCCATCTACAGCGCTCTGCTGGCTGCCAAACCTCTGGAAACACATCACACCAAAGAGTTGTAGTGAGTCACCTATGGCTCTTGTTGGCAGTTTTTGCTCATGTAGTGAATACTAACTCTGTGTTTAGGACCTATTACTCCAATGATTGCCTTTTTTCAGCTTAGCAGTTGCTGAGCACAGATAGTAAAAATGAAGGCTTCTCTGGCAGAATAGCAGTCATTTGTCAGGTTTTAACAAAATCTCTGACACAGAGGTGGCTCACAGAAAGCAAAGAACTATTGTCTAGTTATTAGTACAATAAAGGTGAATATAAACCCAGCTGCCATCCTGGGAGCAGCAAGTCATTAAGGGGGTGCTGCAGCAAGCAGGATCAGTTCAGCTCCCCCATCATCAGCACTGAGGTGAATGCCATTCACCCTATTTATCAGTGGCATTACTTATTCTCTGTTATTTATTGGTGGAATATGTGAATTTGACAGCTATCTGTGTATGACAAGGAGCTAACAGGTATATCAAGTATCAGGAGCCATACATGCTAAATGTAGATTATTTAAATAACTTGGAGATTTGTAAGAACAATGAGACATGAACTTCAGCAGGAGGGGGTGAAAAAAGGCAGATGCCAGACTATAGCTGGGGCAGACATAGGCAGAGAATGGATTATTCAGGCTCACTCCTTGGGAGCAGGACTGGAAGGAGGAGGTTGGCCACCCACAAGTGCTGTCACACCATTGCAGATACACTAACTTCAAGACCCGGATTCTTCACTGGAGCTGGGGGGTATGCAAGGTCAAGGAAAGCAGAATTTTACAGCTTTAGGGAGGGGGTAGTGCAGACCAGAGCCATGTAGCTTGGCTAGTGCTGCTGCCCCCAGGGAGGAAAGGGAGGTGTATTTTGGGATGGTCTGTTATCTTCCCTTACCCATAGCCACTGCTATGTGTGCCCTGATCCCATCTCACAAGGTAGATGCTACTCTGGCTCTTGGCAGCACTAGCACTGGTAAAGTGGGCAGTGAAGCTATTGCTCTTTAGCTTGGGCATTTCTCTGTATTTGCCAGTGTGCAGAAGCAGGCAGAAAAACTCTCCTCTTTGGCACAGAGAAAGGCAGCAGGCAGAGAGCTTCCCTCCACCATGGGTGGGCTAGGAAAAATACCTGCCTATGTGGAAGACTCCCTGCACCTCACTTGTCTTCCCACCTCCAGCCTCAGCACACGCTATCTGTGTGAAAGTCCATACACAGCAGGAAAATCTGCAAGGGGAAGGGAAAGCATTTTGTTTGCTTCAAGACTTTAAACAGCTTTTTCTGGGATAATGCCAGCATCCCTGGAGGATGAACTCCTGTCACTGAACTCCAGAAATTCAGAACGACTTTTAAACAGCTTAAGTTTCGGGGCCAAAACTGGCTACCCCAAAAATCAATATTCACCCTTGAAAATACCCACCTAAAAGGATCTTGGCTTAAGTTGGGGGTTCTGTCACAAGTAAATCACAAGCAAGTCCTGTTAAAATGCTTTGAGAGTACTGGGTGTTGCAACTGAAAGGCAGCTCCCAGGAGCCAGAACTGTGACACAAAAACAGCCATCTTACAGAAACTGGGGAGAGATATTAAAAGTTAACTGCTCCAGGGAGCCAGCAGATGTTAAACTGAGTAATTAATTTAGTCTGAAATGGAAGAGCCCTGTCATCAGAGGGCTCCTGTCCTGTGAGGAAAGGACAGGCATTGGCCTGATGAGGTGTCTGAAAAAATGCTTTTCATCAAGAGACAACACATGAGAATTAAAGAACAGTTGACAATATAACTCAGGAAAGAAGGCCATCTCTAACTGGACTCACAACTGCTTCCAGTGAAAAATCACTTCATAGGAAAGAGATAAATGTGGTCTCAGTTGAAACTAATGCAAGAGGCCCAACCCTGAGGTTTTATAAAGGATGTGAGCCCAAATAACAAGCAAGGAAAGAGGGCATATGTACAGCAATAGATATACAGACCCTTGGGGCCGGAGGAAGGAAGGTGAACAGCATTGGCAGGTTGGTGGCTGGGACCAGGAGCCACTGCTGCCTCCACACAGCCCTGCCCGCAGCATAGGCAGGCACAGCCCACCTCTGCCAGGCAGCTGGTGCTGCAAAAAGCTATTGCTGCAAAAAGCTATTGCTGCAACTCAGTCCTGTCCACGAGATGGGATTCACCCCCTGCATTAACCTGTGCCATGGGGAAGGCAGATGGGAAAACTCCCAGGGGTCTGTTCCAAAGGCGTGTGGGAAAACATCTGGGAATAGACTCTCTGTGGGTTCTTGAGGGCGAATTCACTGTAACAAAAGATCTCAAGAGGATCTTGTGGAAAAAAATGAAGAGCCCTTCCCCCCTCAATTCTGGTAGCTTCCAGATGGGAAACTGAAATGAAACTTTTAAAAAATGTTCAGAAACCTTTTGAACCTCATTAGTTTTCATTTCATATGGCTCTGCACAAAGAAGTTTATAAACCTGCAGCTCTTTTAGATGAAATGATGTAACGTTCAGATTATATCAATCAGAGTGGGGAGGGGAGCATTCGCCTCAGTAATATTTTAACAAAAGAAGTCATTTTATGCAGTCTTTACAATGCTTTCTTATTTCAGGGGTCATGGGAGCTGTATAACACCAGGTCTTCACAGTCTCAGAAACCAAATTACCTAATTTTGAGGAAACAATACCTGCATGCAATTAAGCTCTTAACTTTACTCATGTGAGTAGTTTGAATTGGTGCATGGAGAATACTTGCAGGCTTTCAAGTCCACATGTGTAAGTTTTGGCAGGGCTTGGTTTTTAACCATGTTAATTTTGAAGCCTTGCTTTCTTTTTTTCTAGCAGCAAGCCTAGAAAAACTACATATATGCTATCAACTTTAAAAATCCTGTAAAATCAGTTTTGGAGACTTCAAGGAAATCAAAGGAAATATGATAAAATTAAAATGCTCCCACTTAAATAAAATTTTATTTCCCTTCCAGTAACATACAATATTTAACTAAGAATTTTAATATATTCAGTAAAATATGAGTATATTATTAACCTCCTCAGAACGACACCATTTACTGTAAAGTCATTACTATTCTGTTCACTCATGTCTGGCCTCTTTGTTTCAAGTCTGTTTTCCCAGCTTACAGTATCAGGTCAACAGACTCTAACATAAATGAGTAATGTGTCTGGAATTTTTCCTTGCAATACCAAACCTCAGACCAAGCTCAGGCAGAAGGGCCATGCTGTGAAAAGGATGGGAAGCAGCTTCAGCTGTACCTCTTCTTTACATTCTCCATCCTGTCCCACTTTCCCTTGCAAGAGGCTCCTACTTAGGCTGCTGTCTGTCCCTGACTTCACTTCCTTCTCTCACAGCTCTCAGAGACAGCATCTGGACTTTTGGAAGTGCAAACCCACCCTTTCTCAGGGTCTAGTAGACAAAAAACAATTCTGTGCTTCCCATGGCCAGTGTTCAAAAGCTGCAACAGTGACCTCAGAAGTCCAGAAACTTGTTTCTGTAAGGTGGGACAGTCAGAGGGGATCTACTCAGCTAATTAAGTATTTGTGGTCATTTCTGAGGTGCTGCCCACAGTTAACTCAGTGAAGTGAGGGAATGTCCTCAGCACGAGAGAAGGATGTCAGTCTTTCCTCAGCACTTTAAACTTCTATAGGCTTCAGGTCTGGGGGAAGCTGGATGTCCTTCTGAAACATTCTGTCAGTAAATCTAGTCTTTTATACAGATATTAGAAAATAAAAAACAAGTTGTGTGAAAAATGTCAGTTCTATTTTTGCCAACTAAAATATAACAGCAAATTGTATTCTTAACATATGTGGAGAGCTGCAAAACTGAACCACAGACAAGTAACCACTATTATTAAGAATGGTAAACACAGGTGCAGAGGTGAAATGGATTATGCTGCTGGATGTTTCCTTTAATATGAATTCCAGCTACAGACTTGCTTTGCATATGAAGGTTAATATAAGATTCTTACAATAACTTAAGGAAACAGAATTGAATTCTTACAAAGTAGTCATGTATTTATCCAGTGCCTTAATATACTGATGGGAAAACATATGTATTACAGTACACAAACTAAACAAACTGTTCCTGAATACACTAATTTCATAAACACACCAATAGCTCTAACAGGAAGAACTTGAATATGAATGTCATACAAACCAAAAAGGAAAAGAAAAACCAATCTGAGTAGCTAAGCTACAAGTTGTTTTGAATGATGTCCAGAATCCAGATGAAGCAAAGCCTGTCACCCCAAATCTGAATCATAAGTGCAGGTCTCCTCTGGGATGCCCTGGAAAACCCCATGCAGAAACCACAGCTCCACCAAGGTTTGAGCCAGTGGAGCGCTCTGCAAAGTGTGCCTGAATGCTGCTGCACCAGGAAGGTGGGACACAGGAGCCCTGAGAATATGGGCCTGGCCCCCTCTGTCAGCAGGGTAACTACATAAGCAGGGAATCTGAAAAACATTGTTGCAAATATTTTTATTTATCAGAACAAGAGGGTGTTTGAAATCTTCTGTTTGTTCTTTGAAAGCACTCGTTTTCCTAAAGAAACAGCCAACTTCTTTCCACAGCTCTGAGGTTCAGGGCTAAATATTTTCCATACTAACTTTTTTCCCCACCAACTGGTGTAGTTACTCCAGCACCTAAACCTCCCCTTTCTAGTCACTAGTACAGCCAACGTCAAGAGAGGTACTGTGTGGAACAAATCATCCACCTGAGAGAGGCAAGCCACTCAACCCTTTCACTGCCTCTTTTAAATTAAAAGCAAATACTATTCACACCTTTAAGTTCAATCAACATAATGTTCCAAATGAAGGAGTCCCACTCTAGGATCCTCTACCAAAAAGGCACAGTATGGCATGGACCAACAGAGATGAATTTTTTTAAGGCCTTCAATTTTCTATGCAAAGAAACACTTTAATTTTTAGGCAAAACAATGTTTCAGTCAGCATCCTTAAGGGTGAATGGAGACAGCATATGCCAAAAGCAATTCATGAGGGTTTTTCCTCCAAATTCTTATTGCTGTATCCATCACACAGGGAGGGAGTGATGCTGAGTGCTCATGGTGCACAGGCAATAACCACAAGCAGGAATTGGCTGTGTTTTTCACAGACAGCCCTGAGTATTTGCTCTTTTGGAATTAAACTAATATTCAAAGCGATGATGGGACAAAAGAACTTAGCAGGGAGAAATCAGAGCACCCAGCAACCCAGACAACCCCCAGCTCAGGGAGCCACAGGCCCTCATGTGTGACAAGGACCCTCTCCCCAAAACACATCCTGGGGAAGGCTCCCAACACAAAGTTCAGGGCTATGAATATAATTTCTTTTCAGACTGGTAATTTGTGACTCACAGGCAGGTATCTATTTTTAGGGATGGCTTCAGCAAGCTCCAAATGGAAGCACAACAGACTGTGGCCTCTGGCCACTTCAACAGCTCAGCTCCTGACATGGGTCCAGAAGCTTTGGCCAGTCCAACTCAGGCACAAACTGTAACTGTTCAGTATTGTAAATACGTGTTTTAACCTGTGGGTCCCCCATCACACAGGTTATTTTGAATTACAGAAGAAATGGCATGGTTTTGCACTGTTTTTCTTCTCCCTGCCTGCTCAAACACAAGTTGGAAGCCTTTCCAAAACCACTCCGTCACCGTGTATTCCAGCACGAACTGTCTGATATGCTCTGAGTCAGCTACATCTGAGGAGCCACAGCTGGCCTGGAAGCAAGCCAAAGACTTTTCTCTTCAGTTTTGTTGCACAATATGATCTAAATACCCTGTCCCATCTAATTTGTTTCCTTCTGGGCTTTAAGGAAACTGTCTTTCACTTTGCGAGGTCTCAAGTTAGGAAATATCATAAGGTCAGTGTCCAAAACCAATTCAGACAGCAATACAAATAAACATCGATTGGAAAAAGAGACACAGTCAGGGGGAAAAAAAAGCACAAACTTTTGTGACTAGACTATCACTTTCCTTCACATCATGCTCTGGAATTTAAGTTTCATCTGTTTCTATGAAAAATATGAATGAAGCAATGTATAACCAAGCAATGGATTCTTACTTGATTGTATGTCCTGTCTTTGGCTGGGGCTAAACCACAGCACTGTGTAAACTTTTCCTTCTTGGGAATTTGTCAAGATAGTATTTGTCAATTTTAGCAAAATTGGTTTTTTTGGTTTTTTGGTTTTTTTTGGTTTTTTTGGTTTTTTTGAGTGATGCTGAATCACTAAAATTCTTTAAGGTGAAGGTTGCCAAGATGCTTGGAAGTCAGCTGTGGCAGAGACTGCATTAAGAAGCAGCCCAATATATATTTTTTCACTATCTTTATTTTTACTTCATCCTCACAGACAACACATCTTTGTAAAAGCCAGCATATTTCACTAATTTCTATTTTACAACTTTAAAAAGCTGTAGCGTGATCTAAAAATGAAATTTGATTAACCAGTGCCACAGAATTTTGAAAATAAATCATCTCTACTCAAGAGATACTGAAATATTAAGATGCTAAATTAATTTTCTTCTTGGCTCAAATTTTGAGGCAAAAGGAGTTTTTTAAAGCATGCATGTATACTTTTCTAGTATTCTATCCATAGTCTAGCAATGACTTGCATTTTGGCTGACAATATATAAATTATTTTTAGTTGCAAATTATATTAAAAAGAGAGAATCTATGATGTGATTCTCATAATGGAACAAAAACTGTACATTGTCTTAAATGGGTTCCGTGCTTGCAAACATCCCTGAATTGACACCCAAATAAGGGGTAGAAAACAAGAAAAAAAAGTGCCCGGCTGTGCCACACACATATCCACTAAGGGATAAGTGCACCTCTCCCAAGGGGCAGAAACTCACTTTCACCTAAAAAACAGGCAAAGAAATATCAGCTTGCTGCCATCACACCTTGTAGCCCAAGCACAAGCAAAAGCCAGAGGAGTATGCAAGACTGCTGCACAACATCAGTGTTTCTCAAGATTTTCAGGACTCTCCTGACTCCTTGGGTCTTGCCCAGTCCACAGCTGCTCCATGCCTGGGTGGGGGAGCAGATGCTGGAGTCACACCCAGGGACCCAGAGGTGCTGCCCACCAAAGGCACTGTGCACACTGGCCCTGGGCAGCACCCCAGGACATGGGGCAGCTCCTCTCTGCTCCCCTGTAGAGGACCTCAATGATCACCATCTGAATTACCTCTTTGGGGTATTTCATGCAATTTTTCAAGAGGCCCTTTGGAAATTGTTAATGAATGGACATATTTTTTTTCCCTAAAACTGGTGTCAGTGGTGTGAGGAGCATGGCAGTACCAAGGAGATGGCACTGAGCTCAACTAGCACCCTCTGTAATACGCTTCTGATGCAAGATGAAGGACACCACTGGAGCACACCTTCCTCACCTTGAACAGCCTCGTGATGACCCATGTGGAGTTGGTGGGAGACACTGTGACATTTTAAATGATTCAGGCCACCTTTTGTCATAAGCATGGTGATAGCCCAGGCTGGTGCAACACAGAGGCTTCCTGCCTGTCCTGCTCTTCCTCTGTGACCTGAATCACAAGCTCTCACGTTGGCTGCCCTCAGAGAAGCTGGCACGATCCTCTTTCTCCAAGATTATGACTGCACCTCAACTTCCATCCAACACAGATCTCCCACTGGTAACCAGAAAGTTCAGAAGGGCTAACAGAAATCATCTTACCAGCAGTTTCAAAATCCAGCAAATGCCACACTAGGGTGGAGAATTAGTTTCAGTCTGACTGGTCCTCTTATTTATTTGTTTAAGGACTACTCCAGCAGCAAGCAGGGAAGAATTCCATTCCCATGTAGGAGTGTGATGCCAAGATCCTCTGACTTGCAGCAGATTCACCAACATTTTCTGGCACCCTCCATCCTGAAATGCTAGCAAGAAGCCTATTCTATACCTCACAGCAAACAGCAAGATCTTTCATATCGCAAAGGAATAATTTAACTATGGGAAATAAATTTACCTTTTCATTGAAAATTCTACTTTGAGTATAGCCAACTGAATGTATTTCCACATAAACTGGTGATAAATGGAGAGGAGGAGCTTGCAAGGAGAAGTGCCAATTTGCCTGTGCCCAAATCAAAGCAGTTGCTACTTGAAAGCATTAGGGCAGCAGTATGCGCAGAAGCACATTGTTCAAATGGAGTTCCTATTGCAAAAATAAAAGCTTGCACATGGTGAAAATGAGGTAGAAAATCTTACATTCTCTTCCTCATTAACACAGTGGGACAGCAATATCAGAGGTGTTAACTGGCAGGTGTGTTCATACAGACCTGCTCATTCCCGTTGTACAGTGTAGCAGAGAACAGAAATCAGGTTTAAAAGTGAACATGCACCAGGTCTCTTTTCACCCAGGCTGGGCCCTATGGCCATAATTTATTACTGTGGATAATGCATATTGTTAATAGCACTGTATAACCTTTTCTCATGGATTTTAACTCTTGCAGAGGTACAATATGATTTCTAGAGGTTGAGTCCTCAGTCAGGGCTGAGAAGGAGAATGTTCAGTGTAGGCAGTAGCAGTGAGCACCCACATGCAGCAGCCCTGGCTCATGCTCCCAGGGCTCCCTAACATACTAACATCCCCAGGCTGCACTGGAAGGATGTGTGGGTGCTGCCAGATCTTTCCACCCCAACAGCAGAAATAAGGCAAGAAAGAGTTTTTAAGGGGCTCCTGAAGACATCTCCAGAATTGCAGGTGTTTAAAACCTTAGCATGCAGAGGCTCCAACAGATCTCTGAGCATCTGCTGCAATCCATGGAGGTGACCCCAGTGATCTCACGGGTCTCAGCAACCTGTCTCAAGGGTTGATCCATTTGTTTCTCTCCGTATGAATAACTTTTCAGACAGCTCATCTAACACAAATCCGTCTTGTCTATGCATGCAAGTCTAGAATTGACCAATTTACAAAAATAGCAAGAAATTAACAAGTCCAGTGATACACCTTAGAAATAATCAACTGCACTGACTGTGGCTTTTCCTCCGTCACCCGTTTGTGCCAAAGATGTGATTACTACCAGCGAGCAAACACCAACTGTGTAGATGCTGCCATGCCCAGGCTCATTTCAAACTATTTTCCTTACAATAAAATCCTTTTCATTCTTTGTTCCTTTCTTAAAATATTTTTTTTCTTTACACAGGAAATAAGCTATAATATTCTTTTAATGAATCAGAAGATATTGTTTCTATAACCTATGTGCACTCACCATGCAGGGGCTGGAGTGCTTCACCTAAGAGCCCTTTTGCTGGGCTTTTTTTGGGGTTTCTTTTGTTGCTGTTGTTGCAGACCTGTGCCATGAACCAGGTCTTAAGACAACATAAGGGAAATCATTGCCAAATTAGCTAGTCCTTACACCAGCACTAGAAGAGAATCTGATTCCAAAGTTTTAAAGAAAATTCATGTTACAGGAGACACTGCCCTGGATTTCTGCATGTCAGGACTGGGCTGATTTGATGCAGCAGGATGCTGTCACCCACTGTCAGCCAGCTCCTGCCCTGGCTGAGATGGGTTACTGCTCTCAACAGGAACTGAACTGGACTCTTCACTCTCTCCATCACATTTAGGCTGAATAAAGAATTTTTCAATGAGGGTGGGATGGGAAAATTAAGAGCCTTTTAGGAATGGCATATCCTGAATTTCCAAAAGCTGTCTAGGTCAGCCCAGAGTCTAGCCAGCTGGTGCACTCATCCCCAGTATTTACACTGACAGTGGAAACATGCCTGGAACACCTGCAAACAATTCCATCTCTGACCCTCTCATGATGAGGCCCTGTAATGCAGGATACTGCCATTGACACTGCACATTGCAGCATCTACTGCTCACTTCCCATGGAAAACATCCACACTAAACTTATTCCATTATAGCTAATTGGCACCCAATTTAATTCTTTTAAAAGGTGTGTTTTGCAATATCTGTCATCTCAAAGCTTCCCTTACCATGAGGAAACATCTGTCTTCTCTGTGGGTTGAATGTAAAGGTTTTCTGCTTCCACATTATATATGTACACCAGAGAGTGTCAGAGCAGAGTAAAACAAGGGTTCAAAATTGTAGTGTGCTCTGCTATTGACCAACCTGCCAGTTCCAGTTCTGAGGTCTCCCACCCATATCCATATTTTTTTCCCACCACTCCCATCCATCCAAAAGCATCCCCTAAGCCATTGTCCACTTTCAGTAGAGCATTTGTCCAAACCAGAACTCCAACCTCAAGTCCTACACACACAGAGAGTCCTCTGCCTCCTCTCTTATTCCTGACCTAGACCTGTGTTACCAACCCTCACTTGATCTCAGCACAGCCCAACTTTCAATGTCAAGACTTGCTCCTGCCCAGGGCTAGGAAGCTCACACCTTGCCATGCTGCTCACAAGTGGACTTTCAGGTAGGAACAATCAATTCTCACAACCACACTACTCTGAAAAAGCCCCTGCACATCACATCATTTACACAACTGAGCAAAAACCACCGAGAACCAGGCCTGACATCCATCTATGATCTCTTCTTCCCTCCTCTACTACTTTAGTTCTGCAAGGCAAGGAAAACATTGTCATGTATGTCTTGCTTCCCTCAGCAAGAGTAGATCCTGGACTGACATGGAAAGGATTGCTGTCACCTCAAAATAATCCTGGCACAGGGAGTGTACAGAAAGGTGGTTTAGAAACAAAAACATTAAGAGGAAAACAGAAATCAGCAACCTGGCTGGTGTGACAGAAGGCATGAAATGCCAAGTCTCTCCATATTTACAGACTCATGGAATTCCTGGGCTTAAACAAATGCTTCAGTAAGAGGAAAAAAGAAAAGAAAAAAGAAAAAAAAAAATAATGGAGTCATCAATCTATAGCACTTGAGACTAATGGAAAGAATGACTGGACCACAACAGTCAAACCACACTAGTTTCTTCAGCCTTATATCAGGATCTGTCCTTCCTTCTCTCACATACAGACTTTTAAAGTAACATTTTAGATCTAAATTCTTGCACACAAAGTCTGAAACATGAGCAGACAAAAATACATGGAGTTGAACAGTACAACAGCCCTGGACTTTGGCTGAGCCAGCAATCGAGCAGCCTACATTTTGCTGTGTTCCTTGATGGGCTGTGAATAGACACTCATACAAGTCTTATTTGTTGCCCTTCCTGATACAGGCTTGAGTAATGAAAAGGGAAACAGCATATAAAACAACTCTGCCTACTCTGATGGCTGAATTGAAAAGTTTTCCTCCAAGGAATTTGTTAATTGAGAAAGCAGGTTAGAAAAAAAGTGGCAAGAAATATGACTGTAATCTCTCTGAGACTAGAAAATGTATTCCATTGACTAATAAGTAACAGGAAGAAACTTTACATTTCCATTTACACTTGCATTTCCAGTTATGTAGTTACAGAAGAAATTATTAGGAGGGATTTTTATTTGTGAACTCTCAAACGAGAAGACAGAAAACAGAAGAATATAGAGTTTGTACCTAAGGATAAAATACAGATAGTGCTCAGGAAAAGATGACAGCTTGCAAATGGCAGAAGGAGAGACCAAGATCACAGCTCACTGTCCTCTACCACCTGATGGGAGTCTGCTGTAAATTGTTACCAGCAGACCAGCATGGTTGGTCTGTTGGTGGAACAGCAATGAGCAAGAGAGCTGTGTAACACTCAGGTCACACCTGCTGGAGTCACCCTTTAGCCTTAAGTTTTCTGAACTGTCCCCCTGAGTCTTCGCAAGGACCTGGACCACTGCTCATAATTATCCAAATTATACAAATCTCCTCTTAAAAAACACACATCTTACTAAAATATCCCTGTAACAAGTAGTAAGTGCCCCAGCAAAGCAGCTCATTCTGGTACTAAAATAGCAAAATACAAAACCACAAAATCCAACAAAAAACACTTGTTTAGCTGAGGAAAAATACTGTCATGCGTGCTTGGGAGTCTGAGTCGCACTCAGGGCTTATTGGAGCTACAGCTGCTCCCAGTGAGTTATCCACCAAAACTCCAGTGGAAACAGTGGGAAACTCACAGTAGTGGGTCAGCAGTGCACAGTGTGACGCAGAGGCAGAGTGGTGGACTGGATCCTTCAAGCCCAGCTTGTGTGTCCAGTGTGAATACCTTACATGAACTACATGGCACACTTTCCCTAAGCCTGGTAGGAGCAGGTGAGAGAGGAAAAAGCTAGCCTGTAACCCTTTTTTAAAAAAAAGTTGTTTCCATTTCATGCAATAGATTGAAAAGAATAAATGTCAGAGTTTCATGTGTCTGCAAAGTGAAAGCTGGTTTCTAGACTACCTGTTTGAATCAAAACACGTACCTAGTTTTGGTATTAGTGGAAAGAAAACTGATCTGTCACTCAGTAGATTATTGTGGTGTTTTACTATTGATATTGGGATTTTACATGCCAGTGCTGGACTGTTCAGGTCCTGCTGCTCATGAAGCTTGGGCTTTTGGATGCATTAAGAGGCAGACTGCTGAGTCCTGATCATTTTCAGCCATTACTTGCCAAAATAAATGGCAACAAGATCAATATTGCTTGGCTTGACACTCATAAGCTATGTTCAGGCTGTATTTTGCTGTTTGGGCTTTGGATTGAGGATAGAAAAACACCAACAGGTAGAAGAAAAGTGACTGTAGCCTTTCAAAGCACCACAAGCCAGGAGGCAAGACAGATGAGACTGTCAGTATCTTGGACAACAGGTTTGGACTTTAAAACTCTTTTGACTGCTAGCAGAAATGCTCTGGAAAATTCAATACAGAAAATTGAAAGATGCTTCTGCCAGACAGGAAGAGTCAGGTTCACAGCTAAGGGAGGAAAATAACTTGTCCAGGCAGCAGCTATGCACAGAAGGACCTGGAGGTGGATGGGTCACCAGGGAAACCAGGAGTCAGTTGCACCACGGTGTTGCAGAGTCAAACACAGCACTGGCATGAACAGACTGAGCTAAAAGCCTCCACTGCTCATGAAGTCACACATCCAGTGCACACAGCCCAGCTCCCAGGTCCCATCTTCCCCATGCCTGTTTCCAGGGCTAGGCACTGCACCTAACAAAATATGAGAACAACTGGAAAGAATACAGGGAACAAGAAAAATGTTGGGGCTGTTTTCTGGCCTTTCAATCAAGGAAAAGAAGGAAGATGATGAGATTATTTCTCTCAAGAAATGGAAACTGGGGAACTCATGAAAACAGTTATGGATATATAAAGTTTGTGGCTTGGAAGAAAGAAATAATCTACTTTCTAATGTCCATAATATTCAGAAGAGTGTAGGAAGTGATGAGCTTATTGCACAGCTGAAAAGATGTGGTTCATGCATGAGATAAACCCTCTGGAAGCTGAGGGGGGAGAAGAACAGCCAGAGCTTGCATTGGGGAAAATACAGAGCTTCTAGCATCCAGGAAAAGCATCCTGCAGAAATGAGAGGTAGTGCTGACCCTGCCTTTGGCCAAGAGCTTTTCCAGGTCTGTCTAGCTCCACAACAACATGGGCATGGTCTTTCCTGGCCTCTGGTGGGCCAAGCCACTCTGGACTGTTACACTCACAGAAACAGGGAATCAACTGGAACACCGCAAAGAGTTCCAGCACATACTGGGAACACCAAACTTTCTTTTGTGAGAAGAATAATATATAGGACAAGGGCATAAAAACTCAAGGAAAGGCAATAGTGCCTTTGCTGGCAAAAGTAGCATTTGCCTACAAGTTTTTACAGCAAGTTATCCTCTAATTCCATCCTGTACTGTAAATTGGAGTTGCTTGTTTAGCAATCACAAGAGCTTATCTCCTACAAGAATGGGGTAATCATGGAGTGACATGCAGTAGCTGGAAACACAGCCCAGAGACAGATGGGGCTGTGCTCACCCTCTCCCCATGAAGACACACAATTAACAGAGACTGGACACCTATGGCTAGAGAGAAACTTTTAAAAGTATCTCCTGTCAAGAGATTAAACTTCCTTCTAAACATATTTTCTAGGCATAGCAAAAACACACATGTATTACTTTTAAAAAGTTGCCACACCACAATTAGACATGTAAATAAGAAGCCACTTTCCTTATATTGATGAAATGCCCCACAAAAAGTGTGAGACCTGCTGCTGTTTGAGAAGGAATAGGAGAGTCCTTTCTTTTGTTGGCATGCAAGTCATTTGGAGCCTTTTTGGACCTTGGCCTTAAAATACCAAGCTCCCCTTCCACTTTTGGTAGAATATGTACACTAGGAACAGAGCCCAGCTGAGACTCAACATCAGCACTAGCCCCAAGAGATAACTCTTGGCTCTCAGAACAGCCTTTTCTCTGCATACCTGCCCAGCATTTACAAGAGGCATTACCAGCACAGACTTTCACAGCAGCACAAGGCTCCTGCTTTGGTTTTGATCTAAAAGTGTTTACACCTTTCCTACACAGACCACTTTGATGTTTTTTAAATATAATCTGAGCTTGCACTTGCCAAAAGAATAAACATAGCATTGTTTTCATTCATTTTCTAGTTGTGAAGCACTTAGTTCAGAATCGTTTGCATAATGATTTAGCAAGAGGCAAATGTCAGCAGCAAGAGAAATACTGAACACGTTAAACACATGTATTATTGTCTTGCACAGAGAAATTTACCTTAGTAAAACTCTGTGTTGTGCTGAACAAAAAAGAGCTGAATCACAACCTCTTACAGTGTTATCTTCTACACAATTCCCTAAACAGTTTGTTTTCCTACAGAATGAGCTCTGAGAAAGCTAGAAATGGTTGAATTACTATTCTGCACTCATCTGGGCCAAAAGTGGGACAGTGAGTGACAATGGTGACTGACAGCAGTCAGCACACCTGGATGCACTGCTGTGCATCAGGTTGAGTGACCATCTGCCCCTATGTGTTAGACCAGTGCCTCTCCTTACATGGGAAACATGCTACACCCTCTACAGCCTAGAGTAGTTCTACATGTAGGAAAAAGTTATTTATAGAATCCCACAAGACATAGATATTCATGGCACTTGGCCACTTTATGTCACTATAGAGATAGACTTTCATCTAAAAAAACAAACAACCAACAAAAACCAACCAAAACCAACCAACCAACCAGCCAAAACTAACCAACCAAAAATACAAAAAAAAATCTCCAGTGTGTCACTGAGACAGCAAGGAGGAGTAGCCAGCAGCAATGGGCATGCCTGGTCCACTGCTTTTGTTAGTTCCATTTGGCCCTTTAGAAATCGTTCTGTCTGCAGAATGCATGGTCTTAACCCTTTCCTAAAAAAGCATAAATGCTTTGTATTTGAAAAATGAAAAAGCACTAACATAACAAAGCTGTGTTAATATTAGAAGGAGTTGTGCATCACTGGTTCACATTGAATGGATATCAGCATTATGTTCACTGGTGCTAGGATACCATGGTGATGGGCCCTGAAGAATTACCAAAAATAGATTAAATGCATGTGGCAAGTGATAATAAGCACAAAATGTTTTCCATACAGTAAAAATGCCTCAGAAAAGCAGAAAAACACATTCTATAAATCAACTCAAAGAATCAACAATGTCCAGGCAGTATACTTGGGTATCTGAAAGCATAGTCAGAGCTGAACTCCTAAGCCCAAAATTGCCAAGAACCCAAATTTGGCAATAGTGTCTGCACCTAGAGAAATTCAGACCAAGGAGACTGGCACAGAATCTGCTGTTGCTAGCAAAAATGTATGAAAGGAGCTGAAAGGTTTGTATTTAAAGTAAGAGACATTAATCACCGGGTAACACCTACCACAGTGACTGCGTCTTCCCAAGCTGTTGGAGTCTCATCCCTTTTTGGATTGAGTCAATCAAAATATTAAAAATGTCATTCTTTGAAGCTGTTCTGAGCCAGGCTGCTTGTTCACTGCCGTATAAAACAAATCACTCGAAAGCGTCTCACTGACGCTGCCCACTGATTCAGCAGGGTGCTCATACACAGAATTAAAGACACGTGCGAGCACCAGAAGCTCTTGTGTGGGAATGACAGGACACAGTGCACCCCACCTTCTCATTAACAACCACTGTGCTGCATTACCACTAAGTGGGTGACATCAAAGGGACAAGAAATGTCTGAGATGGCACCGCTACTTGCTCACAACTGTCAGCAGCGCTTGGCTCAAACCATCCCTTCTGGAGAAATATGCACAGCAAAGCCATTTGTTTATGAAAACAACAGCTACCTAAAGCCATATTGAAAATTCATTAACTGGGATGATCTACCAAGGAGACTCACTGTATGTAGACACATATAAATATTTAGGTTGCTGCTCCAGATGTTAAGCCACCCTCAACCCAGTGACAAGACTTTCTGAAGCAAAAGTTCTCTATGCTTTAGAGCTTGGAAGAGCTCCCACCAAAGGGAGCAAGTACCAGAAAGCAACTGGGAAGGAATATCCCACTGCATAGCAACATACCAGAGGTATTCAGGGGAAAACACACATAACGTGCTGGAGGAAAAAATACCAAAGGCAGGCATTTGAGGAAGAACATGTCACAGATTTCCATGGCTTTGAAACACTGGAGTTAATGCAAAATCCTCAGTGCCCATCAGCCAGTGCAGATCTTTCAAGTGAGACAACAGCAACAAAGTCCTCCCGGAGTTGGCAGGATTTTTCAACATGCAGGGGCAACAGAGATATCTAATTGCAAAGTCTGTTACTAGGTGACACACCAAGTCCTGACAAACTATAATGGGTGGTATTTTGATATATCAGACTATGCAGCAAACTGCGTGAGAAAAATCCACTTTCACCAATTCCACCCTCTGGTTTTTTCGACAACTGAGACCCCAGAATATACATGCCAAGAGAAATCCTGTGGAGACCAGAAGGTAAAGGATTCAAAACTTCATAGTCCTTATATTTTCTGTAAGAAGTAAAGAAACATGAAAACTGCTAAGAAATAATCATAGAATCATTTATGTGGGAAAATACTTTAAGACCACTGAGTCCAGCCATTAGTCCATTACTGCCAAGCCCACCACTAAAAACATGTCCCTAAGCACCACATCTACAAATCTTTTAAATACCTTCAGGGATTGCAACTCCATTACTTCCCTGGGTAGCCTGTTCCAGTTTCTCGAGAATAAACTTTTAATAATATCTGATCTAAACCCCTCCTGGTACAACTTGAGGCCATTTCCTCTTATCCTGTTGCTTGTTGTTTGGGAGAAGAGACACACACACACTCACAGACACACCCACCCTGGCTACAATCTCCTTCCAGGTACTTAGAGAGAGCCATAAGGTCCCCTGGAGCCTCCTTTTCTTCAGGCTAAACACCCCCAGCTCCCTCAGTCACCCCTCATCACATGTGTGCTCCAGACCCTTTCCCAGCTTCATTGCACTTCTCTGGACACACTCCAGCCCCTCAATGTCTTTCTCGTAGTGAGGGGCCCAGAACTGAACACAGGATTTGAGGTGCCTCACCAGTGCTGGGTACAGGGTGTCAGTCAGTGCCCTGGTCCTGCTGGCCACACTGCTTCTGATACAAGCCAGGCTGTCATTGGCCTTCTTGGCCACCTGGGCACACTCTGGCTCATGTTGAGCTGCTGTCAACCAGCACACTCGGGCCCTTTTCTGTTGGGACACTTTTCAGCCACTCTTCCCCCAGCCTGTAACAAGGCATGGGATTGTTGTGACCTTAGGCAGGACCCAGTATTCACCTTGTTAAGCCTCACACAACTGACCTCAGGACCATCAGTCCAGTCTGTTCAGATCTCTGCAAAGAACCTTTCTACCCTCAAGCAAATCAACACTCTCATCCAACTTGGTGTCATCTGCAAACTCACTGAGAGTCTCCTTGATTGTCTCATTCAGATCACCAATAAAGATTCTTCCTCCAAAATTATTTCCATCTCCTGCAAGTGAACAGGACAAGAGACAGAAGGATATGTAGCAAAAACAAAACCCTCCAAAATCCAGGGAATCATTTAGGAAATCAATTTTTCCCAGTAAAAATGTGTTTTATATATCTTTTTGGAGCATGAAAACATTGAAAATATAAGCATCTCCACTCTCCACGCAAGACAGTCCTTTGCTTAAGCACTTCAGCTCTTAGCCAGAAGAAACAGGTTTTACTTGCTTTTTAAGCAACTTAAACCCAAAATTTGATTGGAATAATGCAGCAAAGCTTCTGTAGGGTTTATAGATCCCACTTGGTCCTGAGGATATGGTGTCTCTCTCACCAGCTTTCAGACATCAAAGACACCAGGTAAGAGGAACAATACCAGTGTGAGATCTTAGGCCTTGTGGCCACCAGAGAGCTGCTGAGTTTGGGCTGCTTCAGCAAGGCTCAAAGGACCCCTACAATAGCAAAGGCCCACTGTGACAGTGGCCTTACTGGGGAAAAAGTGCAGTCTGGATACCTTTGAGCCTGAGCCATGCTACAGAAACTCCTGGGTGACCTCTTAAACCAGTTTCACAGTCTCTTAATAGTATAAGAATAGAAGAATGAAGGCAGAATCTATAGCAACAAGAAAAATCATACCAGAAGTCTATGTACTGTATTAAAGACAAGAAATGAGCAAAGGGGTAGATTTGAGTTGACTGTTCATCTCCATTTCAGCTATAATAAAAACCACAGAATAAAGTACAAAATACTGGTTGATGTAGCACCCACTTACAAGGCTTTTGTGCCTCCAAGTTACCTTTGTGTGCTGCCATGCTAAAGGTCTGTACACAGAATCAATGTTTTTGCAGTACAGCAAGTGCAACGTCGGGTGCAAGCACCCAACACATTGTGAATCATCCTCAGAGCAGCTTAAGGGGCCATGCCAAGCAACTGTGATTCCAGAAGACCAGAAGTCATGGAAAGACTTTAGATAGATGGTAACCATAGCACAGAGCTACAGAAACACACAGACACCTTTATGATAAGATCTGAAGGGGATGTCTGACTTCTGCTTTATAATTCCACAGTGCTTGGGCCTAATATGCTCCACACAGTGCTTGAGAAAGCAGACCTGTCACTTTCCTGTTCACAAAATACTGTTCTGAAGTGACAGGACTCATTTCACTTTCTCATTGCCTTCAGGAATATAAAACATTTCACATGCAAATGATGGTATTCAACATGAGAATTGAATTTGGAGACAGTAATACAAGGAAAAAATTTTCTGAAATCAGCATGGTACTACCAACCTCACACTACTTAGCAAACGCAAAATTTCAAGCTAGGTAAAAGAAAGCTTTGCAATAGAGAATTTAGATCACTAAATTGGCTGTTATTTATCAGCCAGGCCTGATAGGCTCACTTTCAGTATCTGATGTCTCCTGAGAGCTCTCTAGGACTCTCCCTCGACTGGTCTAGATGTGTATAGATTTGAGAGGCTTCAGGGTCTTGATAAATGGTTTCCTTCTTAAGAGGAAAGACCTACACTGACAGGACTTGGTTTTGAGGAAGTAACAGGAAAAGAGGAGCTATCAAGCAAAAGGCTTGCAAGGGCAAATCTGCTACCAACTTCCCAGTAGCAGCCTCTCTGTTGTGCAGAGCAACTTAACCACAACCTAAACTTTCAGAAGGTTCCTATTCCTTCTACCATACCAGATCCCTCAACACTTAGAGATCCAAAAGTAAGGAACAGTCTAAGGCAGAGCTACTGTACGTACAAGCAGGAGACAAAAAGTCATCCTTTGCGCATTACTGTCCTGGTCCTTTTCCAGCTGAAAAAACCATGTACGTCGCACCCAGGTGAGGAGAGTCGCCAGCCGGGAAGGGTGAGCATTGCTCCGGAGGACACGCACGGCCGCCGGGCTGCAGAGGCCGGGCGGGAGCTGCCGCCGGCTCCCCCGGCCGCGGGCAGGCTCCGCTCCCGCACGCAGCCCCGGCGGCGGGGCCGAGAGAGGGCGCTGGAGCCTCAGGCAGCGGCGGGGTCGGCGCTCCAGAGAAAGATGCCCGTCTGAAAGGTGCCCGGGGCCGGGCAGGTGCGCTTACAGCTCCGGGTGACAGCCCTCTGGAAATCCTAGTCATGGGAAAGGGGAAGTCGGAGCAGCGCCTTGGCTTTTTTTTTTTTTTTTTTAAAGTATATACACAAGCATCTTTCAGGGCTTTGAAGGGCTGAATTCTCATAGGAAATTGCACATATTGTAGAAAAGGAAAAGAAAAGGATAAAACAACATTGAAGATGTGTAGGACAAGAAAACAAAAAAAGCAATTTTCAAAGCAGTCGTTCACCATGTGTTTATATCTAGTCTAGAGACACTGAAAACAGCTTCAAACAATTCTTTTGCTTAACATCCACTCCTTCTAGAGGAGGGCTGCTGGCCAGCTCTGCCTGCTCACAGCCTTTCCCTTCAGCCACAAGGGATCAGAGAAGGCAGCTCCAACAGCCACCACAGCTCAGGGACATCACATCCCAAACAGCAATGTGAACATCCATATGGAGACAAGGCAGACTCCACAGAAGTAGAGATTTTATGAAAGAATCACCTTTTCTATTGGGTTGGCCTCTTCATTTTCAAATAAAGCAAATCCAACTAGTTTATATTTCATAGCACTGAAAACATTCCTCTTTCCTCATCCAAGTAATTATTCTAGACTTCCCTTGAGCACAGCTAAAAACCAATTGAATCGAGTCTTGCAAGCTAAAGAGAAGTCTGGTCCCTGTGCACAGATATCACTTGCATTGTGCACAGATATCACTTGTATTTCCATATGAAAAGCAGATGGTTCTGCTCTGCTGTCTATTTTGCCATTAGGTATTCTCCTGAATGTAGGTGACAAAGGCATGAATACACCTCATATTAGCAAATACTGCACAACTGACCTGAGGGCCAATTTCAGTACCCTATAATAATTCTTTCTACATTTTTTCCCCACAAACATCCTCAGATCACAGCCTAAACAAAATATTGTGATGACTTCCAAGTAATTTCGGCCTGAAATATATTGCTGGTGTCCAGAGCCGGGTCGGTTTTACAACTCCATTTCAAAAAAAATCCAGGTTAATTATATAATTAATCAAGCTGCTGTCCCCAAAACAGAACACGTAGAACAAAAATTACAGACTGATGTTGAATGTTCCCCAAGGCTAACCTCAGCACCTGCAGTTTCACCCATCTTCTGATTCTCCAGACCAAGACACAAAAGACCTAGGCTGATTCCAGGTTAGGCATAGTGCAAGAGTTTTGTTCAGGAGAGCCATGACCTTTACCAAATTTTATATGTCCCACTGGAAAAGTGGAGGGCTGTGTCAGTGGACTGTCCCCTCACATTTTTGGTCTGGCACACATTTCTAACTCATTGTCTACATGAGCATGAGGACTCCCAGAAACAGAGGCTGCAAGAGCATGGTCATCTTGGCAGCTGTCAGTAGATTCAAACACCCTGAGCTCCAGTTTGGCCTGAGCTGTACACTTCATCTATCAGGGTAGTTATTTGGGGTCTCTAGAGCAAGTAACAGACAAGCTGCACATCTGAAATCGTTCCTGAGCTTCACATGCCCTGAAGAGGTCCCCTCAGAGAAATAACAGCCTACTCCACATACCAGAAGCTTCTACTGAGCACAGATACTTTCCCAGCCTGTGGGCCTGCTGTGCCTAGACAGAAATTGAAAGGATCATACAAAGCTGAAGGTAGCATTGAGTAGACTAAAATACTTTTCACTTAATTTTGGCCTCTATCTGTTGTCAGTCTCCCAGATTCATACCTCCTGAATACATGCAGCAGAGCCATGATTATTACTCCAAGGCTTCAGAAGCAAGCTAAATTTTCCAGTAAAGATGAGCTCCTAATTCATATCCTAAACAAGAGTTAAGTGCAACAGAAAAGAAACTACACAACTCAAATTATTAAATAATTTTGCCAATCTAGAAGGTTGGCTCAGGACCATGACTTGCAAATTCAAAGGACTTCTTAAATGTGGAAGTTCCCAGAGTACTGTTAAGAGGTGTGGGATTAGAGCTCTCCAGAAGAGAAGATAAAGAATCAGTACTACACAGTACTGGAAAATCTGGGAGTTAAATAGATGTTAGTACATCAGGACACTGGAGTCTTTTTCTTAATTTTGACAAGTAGGTAATTTTGCTCTGTTGTCCAGACCAAAAGGCTGCATAGGATCAGAAGGCACAGTGAGGACTACACAGTCAGTACTACTCCTTCAGTAGTGGGGGGTCAAGGACCATCCCTTTGGTGTGATGAAACACCCTCCCTGTTCCTAGCTGCCCCAACCCTGAGCCAGTGCTTCCTGCTGGGCCAGCCACCTCTAGACTAGAGGCAGCAGCAGCAGGAGGATTTCACTCTAAGCTCCAGGGAAGATCTCAGGGTTTGCTGACAATTGTCAGGAGTAAACGTCGACTACTGCTTCTTAGCCTTGAGGCAGGGGAATCTTGGGATAGCAAGGCCAGGGGGCAGAATTCAGACCATTTCCACACAAGTGGGGCTTGCCATTGTCTTACTCCATTATCACTCATTATCCCAGCTATGGAGGACCCAAAGACAAAGGTCAGGTTGCTCCCAGTCTTCCAGCCAACTTTTATTCCAACCTTATTCATAGACCCTATCCAGCCCAGACTATGCAAAACTCAATCAATCTCTGCTGGTAGCAGAGATTCTTATAGCAGTGCAGACTCAGCAAGATAACTGCAGAGGAAGGGAGGATGTTAAGAGGTTTGATCTGGAGTAGAAAAGCATCAAAAAATGAGGGGAAAAAAACAGGGGAATGATCTCAGTATTTTCCAGGCATTATCAGCAGGCATAGACACTACGAGTAGGAATGAAAAGGAAAGTAAGATTTGGTCCAGGACATGTATGAAAGGGAAACCCAATGGATAAGAGGATTGAAAAGAACAGAAAATGCAGGAGAATGTTGTTTAGGGGAAAAAAAAAAAGGAAAGAAAAAAAAAGAAAAAAAAAGGAGGGGGGGCGGTGCAAGAGGAAGGGCAAAAACCAGGACTATATCTGTCACTTGCCTCTCCCCGCCCACTCTAAGCTTCAAAAGAGATCTGGAAATAGAGAGGAAAAAAAAACGACAGTCAGATATTACTGTTCCAGCCACTGAGTCATGGCAGGAAACTACTGATACTGTAAACTAAGTTCTGTAAGGTCAGAGACTATTTGAGTTTTGTCAAGGCTCACTGTGAAAGGAACAAATATTTAGTGGTGAAGATTTGCCCCTTGGGGTTACCACAGAATTATTTCATGAAGCATGTTTGAAAAAAGCTGCCTTTATTTTATCATTTCACACAAATGCAGACATTTCTTCACTTTCTCTCTTCCTGGATCTTTGATTTTATTGCAACAGATGCCTATTAAGAAAAGGATGTGGAGAAAGTGGAAAAAGCCACCAGCCTTTGGTGTGCTACTGGATGCTTGGTCTACTCCAACTCTTATAACTGCTGTGCCACAGAGAAATCATTTTACTATGATCCTCTTATCCTTTCTTCAAATTAGTCACTGACAAAAGTGTTGTCAACACTTTTGTGGCATTTTTAGACACGGTCTACATCAGCCCAGTACATGTACTGGGCAGAATTGCTTCTACTGGAATGGCACAGCCATCCCAATTCTCACAGAAATACAATAAAGAAAAAAACCCTGGAACTTGCTGTTGTGCAGAGGGCTCAGCAGACTCCTCCCAGCCCTCTAGGAAAGCACCCTTACACTCCTTGCACTGTCCAGACATGTTTAGGTGTTTTTTATTCCCCACCAAGAGTTGAACAGGTAGTGCACACATGCATGCCATCCAGGCAAATTACATTTTTCAATTGACAAACCCATTTGGAAAGGTAAAATGCTACCTAGCCCCAGAGTGCTGAAGAAAATAAACCAGCAGACACAGAATTCAGAGATAATTGGGGAAGGAACAGTACAGTACAGGACATGGTTTCTTGGGAAACTGTTTTCTATGTTATTTGTTAATTAAAGTTTTTTATGACCAAATTTTTCTTCTGTTGCCTAGACATACCCACCACAGCTTTGCAGCCACCCATCACAGTGAACACAGTCAGGAGCTCTTGTCCCACTTCAGAGGTTAAGGCGTTATGGGATGCTTGTGCATCTGCTACAGAAATCTACTATGCAACCACTAAGCAACTTTCCAACTCAGTCATCTAAAGCTAATTGCTTCCATAAGTCCTGAGGGTCTCTCTCCAGCCCATTTGAGTCACTGTACCAAGCCTGAACCAGATCCGGTCAAGCACAGCTCAGCAGAAAGACATGTTGTCAAGAATAGCCCCGTGGTAGCAATGCCTGCCAAATCTAGGAAGTCAGTCACACCAGGGAAAGACCCTGCTGACCCTGGAAACTCGTCCCATTCTTCCTCCTCCAAGAAAACAGATCAAAACAGAACTTTACGTTATGAGGCCGGAGGCGTTCAATCCAGTGATACATGGAACAAGAGGATGCATGAAAGCTGCAGGGCCACTTCCTGCACAACCTTCTTATGAACTGGGAAGTCATGGCTGGAGGCAATGCACCCCATGGGAGGCTACAGGAAAGCACAAACACAAGCACCTGCTTCTGAGAGAAGCACTGAAGGCCCTTGAGTGTGGAATCCCTCCACCTTTTCCTGAAGTAGCTTTAATGGCTGATTAATAGCTCTGATGTTTTAACTCATAAAAGAATTTGTGATGCTACAGAAACTAGCCAGATTCTATCTATGGTGCAACATCATAACACAACATGTCTGAACCTCAAAACATTCCTGTCAGACATCACTGGTCAAAAAGAAAATCTATTCCCTTTTTGTTTGGGCGTACAGGTACTGATAAACTTGATGGCATGACAATGATTTCCAGCAGGGGAGCAATATTTGTCTCAGTTTCCACACCAAAAACAGCCATGGAAAAGGGCAAAGAATATAATGACTAAGCATCAGAGGGTGGAGACTAATTAGCAGCAGATCAGGAGCTGGCAGTGGTCTCTGGAAGAAGGTGCTTTCATGAACAGAGCACAGTTTTACTCATCACCAGAGGTTTCCATGAAACAAATGCTCCATCTGCCTCAAACTGACCAAAAAACTTTGGTGTTTTTTTTGTCTGATTATTTGAAAGGTAGTGCCTCTGTTTGGGACCTTCCCTAGTCTTTTCTTCCAGTATCCATTTAATCCTGGTAGAGTGGGCCCCCACCTCCAACAACCAAAACCTCACTGTACAGCAGGAGCGCTTATCAGGCAGTGCATCTCCATCAGCCCTCTCAATTCACTGTGAGCAGATAACAAAAATATTAAGATTACAAGAACAGAATCATCCTTTCACTCAGTCAATATAGATACACTACAAGGTTGTTTCAGCAATTGCTTTTTTCAAGACATGCTATTCTTCTCTGATATTTCAGGCAACCAATGAACTCACAGCACATGTCTTTTCACTGGTATGAAACTACTACAAAAACCTTTTATCTAGTTAGTTATCACATTACCCCATCAGCAAGGTGGATTTTATTCCTGTTTTAACAAACCTGCCATCATTTTGGGTTTATCTGAAAGGTATACTGTGAATACACTGAAAGATAATTCTGGTCTAACAAATCATTTAGTTGTTTTTTCTAGGAATATATTGGGAAATGATGGCAAAACTAAGATCTGAATCTGGGTCTCCTAGTGGGACTCACTGGATTGTCTCCTAGTAAGTTATTTCTTCTAAAAAATCTATTGCTTTCTTAAGGAAGCTTAAATGCTCAAAAGCCCCAAAATTGATTTGTTTATTTTTCAACTAAATCAGCAAGTGCATTTTTCAGGAGTTGATGTATGCCCATTCGTATTGAGAAAGGCCTTGATAATTAGCATTTATCTTTAGCTAAGCAGAGCTGAAGGATGGCACTGACATGAATTTTCAAGTCTCCATTCCTCAGGAAGTAGAGTGTGGCTCTTCCTGCCATTCTCAGCTTGGCTGGAACTGCAGGAAGGCCAGTCAGGATGTCGTATAAACCAAGAGAATTTGGGTTGTGTGCCAAACACCCATCTCCCTGCCGGCACAGGTGCCTCCCCGATCTCACATAGGCTGGAACACTGGAGGATTTCCCTCCTGAAACAACAGAGACTACCTAAGCACTCCTGCTTTAAAAAATGCAATAAACATGGGCAAATGCATGCCCTATAAAATATTCTGAAGGGTTTTAACAATCACTTTGTTGTTTGGTGACCAGGAGTTTGTCAAGCAAAGGTGACAGACACCACCCACTCACCCCAGCTGAGGTCTGAACCAAGCCATCAATATGACACAGGGACAGGGCCCTCTGGCTCTCTCTTGCCTTGCTGGTCTGTCATGGCATATCTTTAATGCAGCAGGAACGCTGGCATCCCAAAAATCCTCCGCTCCTAGGCAACAAACTGATTGACTATCTCAATCATTGACGTTTCTTTGGGTTTATTTCATTCATTTTCAACTCCATAACTGCCGGTTGCATCTAGTAGCTTCTGTATTTCTGCAGCTTATGATTTCTTGAAGCAGACAAAGGGATTTAGGAACTTAAACCTCCCTTTCTAGCCTGGCTGATTTTGGTAAAAATCAGCCAGGCTAGAAAAGGCACATAAAGCACTTGCTCTGACACAGCACTTGCTCTGCCACAGTCTGGATGACACATCTGGGTGCTCACACTAGATGAGAAGGTGTGTGGCAATCTGTGGCAGGATGAAAATAGAGATGAGTGGGGACAGATCCCTTGATTTATTTTGAAAACACCACCCATGGTCAGTTAAACTTGTTTCCTAGGCAGCCTGGCCATGCATGGAGCAGCCCAGAGTTTTACACTGCTCTGCAGCCTGGAAGGATGTGCCAGCAATAGCACCTGTGAGCAGTGGCACAAGCAGAAGGCAGCGGTCCCACACACAGGACATGTCCTGCCAAGGCAGCTCTTGTCCCTCTCCTGAGAGGGCACAACTGGTGAGAAGTACCTAAGATGAGACATCCATGCTGCATTGCCAGACCTATGTCCTTCAGAGAGGCCTGACAGAATTTCACACTATGTCCAGTGCTGTTAGACGACCACACAAATGTCCCCACTGGTGGCCTCAGCCTCTTGTTCGGTGTATAAAATCTTCCAGCCTAATTCCTGAACATCACCTCAGATAGAGGAGAACACATCCCCCAGTCTCAAAGCTCACTCCACTCCTGTGACAGCTGCAGAAGTTACTATGGAGAAAAACAGTTCTGTAGGAGAAAGTACTGCAGTAAATCTCTCTCTACAGTTTATCATTAGAAACAAGGAGGAATGTAAGAGGCCAAGCTGCTTTCTTGGGTCTCACAGTGGCCTCCCACAGCCCACCATTGCTGCAGCCCCTGTGCCTCCAAATTGCTCGCTGTTCTTCTGCTGGATATCTCTAGGAGCCCCCAACCAATGGGTACAGCTGACTTACACAGATGTATTTCAGTTATGTATAAAAAGCCAAATTCATTACACATTGAAGCATGGCAGTTTTAACCTAACACTTTTAGGCTTTTCCCTGCTTCTGCTGGCAAGACCACTGTATTTTGCCATACATGTGAGGAAGATTTCCCAAATAGTATTACAGGAAAAAAACCTATGTGCATCATTCTCTGTAGGATGCCCAAATCACCAAGCTTGCAGCGAGTGATGCAGTAGCTGGGGAGTAGCTGAGAGGATTGAGCCGGTGCCTGCTCAGTGGGAGGCATGAGGATCTCCTCAAGGAGTCAGCAGATGGCTGGGTGCTGAAGGTATCTCCCTGGTGACACCCACAGGAAACAGCTGGCAGAAACCTAGGGTGAGGGACATTGCTTCACAAGTAGTCCAAGACATTTTGGCCACTTCTGGGCATCTACAAGGTCTTCATTGAGCTGAGATCATGGCACAGGGCACTTGGGAGGCCACTGCTCCACTACAGCAATAGCTGAAGTTCAGACACCTCAAATGGCACTAGTCCTCTACATTTACACACTTGAATCATTCCTCTGCAAAACAAACTAAAAACAAGTGGAAGAGCAGGTAACCACAAGAACTCAAGTTATATCTCTCCTGTCTGCATTGTTAAAATTAGACTTTAGGGTTCAACATGTGAATATCATGATCTGATAACAATTAACAGAAAAATACCAACATAAAGGGCAGTGACACATCCTCACTGCACTGTTTACAAATGTCATGGTCATATGAGATAGTAGTCAAACAAACCAGCAGACTAAAAATAAACCACATAGGATATGTTGATAAATATTTATTTCAAAACAGTATAGCTTTTTACATGACTAATAATGTGATTTAATGTGATTTCAGACTGAGAAGAAAACAACCAAAGCTGATTGCTTGCTAACTGTGTTTGGAGGAGTGACACAGGTAATGAACTACCATCAACTCTGGAATTTTATTTTCCTGGTAGAAAATGTGAATAGGTAGATCAGACAACACCATTATTGCTTTTAATACACCAGTGAGGACTGGTGCAGGATGCAACTAGAAGGCCACAGGTACCACCTTGGAAGAGGAGCAGCCATTTGGATGCAAAAGGGTTCATCCTTCACAACTGTGTGGTCTGGTTTCATGCACCAGCCAACACAGCCTGTATCACAGAGAGGTTAGAAAATGTCTGCCTAGACCTTTAAGACAATTTTATTCCCAGTTAGATCACCATCAAACCCTTTTCACAACAGCATCTGCCACTAAACCACTGCTAATTAGTCAGTCCCTGCTCAGTGAGGGAGGAAGACGTGACAGCAAAGATGAAATTATTTTTAAAAACAGCCCAGAAAGCCCCGATAAGGATTGCAGCACTTTATGACCAATACCATGCTTGTCACAGGGCAGGGAGAGGGAATCTGCCTATCACTTCATGTTGCAATCACAGCGGAAATGTCTCTCTCTTCTTGCTTCCTCTCCACCCTTGTTCAGAGAGTTAAGGTAAGATGGGAAACCAGCTGCAGCTTCTAGGACATCCCATCTGGGGAGCCAGGACAGCACTGGCAATGCTCCTTCACTGTGCTCTATAAGCCTCAGTTGCTTTAATGTTTTCTCCCTTAATTATTACTTTTCTCTAACTGTTGTGAGCAGCATGAAGAAAATTCATGGAAGATCTTGAACAGTTTGGGTGTGGCATGGTAGGGGCCACACAACAGACGATGCAGTCAGGGGATTTACTGAAGCAAATAGTTCTGTTGTGCTGGGGGAGAGAGAGCATTGGGAGAAGCATCTTGACTTAGGAAGAGGGATTCATAGCTCAGTGAAGGTCTGTGGAATGACTTTTCTAACACTTAGAAGTTTTCACTCTGCACACCACAATCTCCAAGTGAAAAAGCAGGGCTCTTCCAGGGATAGGTTTACTAGGCTGAAAGGTAAACTCCTGAGTCCCAGGAGTGTGAGTCTTCATTAAGCTCTTTGGTCTCATGAATATGGACAGATAGAGCCTGACCACTTAAGCACAAGAGCAGCTTTATTGGAATTCCTTGTCAATCATTCTCCCAAGAATATGGAGAGGGGATTGCACAGTTGAGTATTTCTGCAGTTCCTTGGTGAGGACAGAAGCATGTCCACAAGGCTTGGCAGAAGATCTTTGAAAAGAGAAAGTAGTATGTTTCAAAAGAGACACCCACCTTATCTAGGGTGATGTACTGGCAATACCTGAAAGTAATGGGCTGCTCTGGTGGTTCCTTGAAGACAGGAAAGCCTAGTAAGGGGATGGCAGATTGTGCACCTCCTCTCTTCTACCTTTTTCCAAACAAAGCAGGGCTCACAACACTGGAGGGGACTGCTGCCTGTAGCAGTAATCCCCACACTATGGTAGCCTCATCCATGTAAGCATCCATAGAGTATGATGTAGGCTACATGCCCACTGAAGCATCTGCCCACTCCTGATTCCACAGGGAATAGAAACACTAAGCATACTGCTCCAAAACCAATTTTCATTCTATCACAGACTGCAATGACACCAGCATTGTGTCCACCCTCCTAAATGCACTCAGCTCAGCAGTTTACCAAACACACCTGGAAGGGCTAACAAGGAGACAGGGTACCAACACTGACAGGCTGAATCTGAGCAAAGTTAAGAAGCAGATTATAGAGAGAAAATGAAATATTTCAAAGCACGTATTTGTTGTACTGCCCTGTTACGCGTCTGCCTAAGTTGCGCTGGTAGTCAGCAAATTTTCTCTGTAATTCTCTACTTTCATGAATCAGAACTTATTTCTGGTCAAAAATAATGTATATACCCCAACAGTGTGTACATCATTCATTCAGATTAGCAAAGTATTCAGGGCAGTGGGAAAGTGTCATCTTTCAAATGCTGCAAAACCCATAAACAGAAAAAAGTTACATTCAGTTGCTAAGTATTAAGAAATACACATAAAAAGACTTCCTACCAAGCTGGCAGAAAGCTCAAAAAAAAAGGAAGAAAGAAAGGACAGTAAGATATCCCCTTGTGTTCTACTATCTTTTATTATGGGATGCTCTACTTACACAGAGTGTGCAATAAGAACATGCTTGTATAGTAAGGTATAGTCAACCAAAATCACCAGCAGAAAACCAATGGAAAAAAATATTTTTTCCAAGTGCTTTCATTATTTATACAATTTCAGAAATTAACATTAACAAGTTCAGAAATTAACATTGGTGAAGCATTATCTCAAGAAACATTTTGGCATTTGTGTTGTGTTTGTGTAGGGCATTGCTGAAAGCTCACGGACCTTCTGAGACCTACCATAGTGTAAATGTCTGCTTCTGTCATGTTCCATTTCCCTGTAGAAGAAACTAAATCAAAGACTTAGCACTCTACGAAGCAAGGAATATGATAATCACCAGGTGGAAACTCATCACAGTTGAGAATCTAAGACATCTTCCTTCTTTTTCAAGACATCTTTAATCCTGACCAGTCACAGGAGGACAGAGAAATATATATGGTCTAAATTGTCAACCAGTCACTACACCAAATAAAAAAGCCAACCTCTTTTTCTCCTCATTTATTTCCCCCAAACCTCTTCTGCAATCTTTTCCTTTCCACACACCCCAACTACTTGAAAACCACAGGCTTTCCCATGCTACTGGATTGGCTGGGTTTTGTAATGGCTGCTAGTGTGAAAATCCTTCCTGACACGAATACTTTTAGCCAATCCTCTTTGGTACACATGCTTATTTTCCTCATGTCAATTTAAACACTAATTTAAATGAACTACTAATTAGTAATGTATTAATTAGTAATTTAAATTAAAGATGTAATAAAACTGAAAAAAGTATTTCCTACTAAGATATTTAAAAGCTGATAGGAACATGCAATTCATGTATCATGGTAATTTTTGATTACATTTTGTATGTGGTCATTTCAGACATGCTAGAAACAGAGGAATTATCCAATGCATAACTTTGGCAAATATATTTACAAATACATTCCAGAGACGCTGTCAGAAGTTGATACTAAGAATAAAAGTTATCAGTTAAAAAAAGGCAGTAGATACTAATCCTTGTGGTGGAAAAGCTATTTTAAAATGTGAACTTAACCACATCCTCTTCAGTATGTACTTATCAACATTCAATACAATCTTACTGAGTCTATACAAAGTCTGAGACAACAGTTCAGAAAAGCATATAAATATACATTTCATATTAAAAGAAAGGCTCCCTCTGAAAACCAGCTATTATAATTAGACATTAATATCACAACTATGTCCATGTTTGGGTCTGGAACAGGTCTGTGCTCTCTCAGAGCTGCCAGACACTGCAAAGGCTGCAGGAGGACCACCATCCCTTTGGAACAACAAAGAGCAGGAATTAATAATCCAAGGCCTTAGACTTCATGGGAAAAGGAAAAGGAAGGCACACTGAGAACTTCTTTCAAATCTAGCATCTCATAACTGTAACCCAGCTCCAGTGCTTTCCAGGGTGGCAGGCCCTCTTCCACACCTGCTCACCCAGCCTCCTCACACCTCCAAAACAGAGTCCATTCTATCCAGTGAACCTGCAGAACACTTAGTCTGTGGAAAAGACTGTATCTGAGCACAGCACAAAACTGAATTTACTTTCCAGCAGTCAACATGAGGAACAAACAACACAAGGAATAAATTGTTTCCAAGATTTGGGCTTTTCATAGTAACAGCTTAATTTCTGAGCTTACCTTTAGCTGCCACATAGCTTGGAGTTTACTGCAGATCCATAGATGCCTCACCATTTTCATCACAGAAGTAACAGGTAGGAGTGTTGGTCTCTTCTCCCTGGGAAGCAAATGAAAGACACAGGTGGTTTGTGGGTATTTATTTAACCCACATTCCAGTCATTTAACTAATGACCAGGAGAAGGAAGCAGGAAAAGGAGAAACAGAGCCAGTTTTAACTCAGCTTAATAATCTCCAAGCCATCTGTCCACACCTTTGCATACACAACAGCCATGTAAGTGTGCCATGCTGACAATAAGTGGTAGCCAAATCAGCAGCCTATGCCTCTACATGGGCAAACTCTCAAAGAACTGGCCTGCTAATCCCAAATAGTTTGTTGCATTACTGAAACACCTGATGCTCGTGACTATAACTACATAGAACACACCTGATCTAATTGGGATTCAGCCTTGGTAATAGGCCTTTATCATCAGCACAGCAGGACATAATAAAGCCTCCACAATTAAGTGAGCAACAAAACTATTTTCCTGCTTTTCTCTCTTTTAATAGTTTTTTTATGATAGCATAAGCACTGAAATTGGTGCTATTAATATTTATTATACATGGTTTGGTTAAAGTTTAGCATTTTTCTGTGCTATAAGCAAAAACTTTGTCCACTGAGGCTCCTATTTGGCTTCCACAGGCTGCAAAGCAGGGAGAGACCAGGGGTCTGCAAAGCCCAGCACTGTGCTCCGAGGCAGGTGGTCAGTGTGCAGGAATCTCTCCAGAGAGTACCATGGTGTTTCCAAGGCAGAATTCCACCTATTTTACCTATGTGCAAGTTTGGGCGTCCTTTTTGCCCCCCTTCTTTAATCCAAAACCCCAGTTTGTGCTATTCTATCTCTGTTCAACCCCACAGCTCCTCAGCGAGGCCCTGCAGAGAGAAGCACGAGGAGGGGGATTGCAAGTTCAGCCCCATCTCACAGCCTGCCTGACACCAGTGCAGGGGCCAGCACCTCCCCAGCTCCTTCACAGGGCTGGGGAAAAGGGGATGGCCAAAAGCACGTTAATTAATTAATTAATTAATTCAGGTCTTGTTGAGACTTTAAAGTAAACTCTTGAGAAAGCAATGCAAGGGAGGGTCACAAATCTACACTGGCTGGCCTGTGCAGCCATGTCCACAAGGCAAAAGCTGCCTAGCTGCACCCACGCCATGCTCCAAGCCATGATGACAGCCCAGAGACACCCACGGCCCTCCCGCCATCACCTCAGCCCAGAGACACCCATGGCCCTCCCGCCATCACCTCAGCCCAGAGACACCCATGGCCCTCCCGCCATCGCCTCAGCCCAGAGACACCCACAGCCCTCCTGCCATCACCTCAGCCCTGAGACACCCACAGACACCCACGGCCCTCCCGCCATCGCCTCAGCCCAGAGACACCCACAGCCC
>VYZP01043632.1:132468-159014 GCA_013400635.1 Hypocryptadius cinnamomeus
CAGAGACGCCCACAGACACCCATGGCCCTCCTGCCATCACCTCAGCCCAGAGACACCCACAGACACTCATGGCCCTCCCAGCATCACCTCAGCCCAGAGATACCCACGGCCCACCCACCATCACCTCAGCCCAGAGACACCCACAGACACCCATGGCCCTCCCGCCATCGCCTCAGCCCAGAGACACTCACAGCCCTCCCGCTATTGCCTCAGCCCAGAGACACCCACAGACACCCATGGCCCTCCTGCTATTGTCTCAGCCCAGAGACATCCATGGCCCTCCCACCATCACCTCAGCCCTGAGACACCCACAGCCCTCCTACCATCGCCTCAGCCCAGAGACACCCACAGACACTCACAGCCCACCTGCCATTGCCTCAGCCCAGAGACACCTACGGCCCTCCAGCCGTCGCCTCAGCCCTTCAGGACAGGAATGGCCTCCCCACAGCTCTCTATACCAGCAGCCTCACCTGCTGGGGTGACCCAGGCTGTCACGAGAGAGAGCGGGAAAGGGGAGCCCTATGGCTGTGGGGCAGGAGGCCCAGTGCCTGCCCACTATGGGACTGCCCTTGCCCAGGCCACTGGAACCTGTGAAGTCAGAGAATTCCCATCAATGTAGACATTATCTACTCTGTGATTGCCTGAGGGAACAAAACAGTCCATGAGGTAACTGGAGAAGAGCAACTCTGCCCAGACACAGGCGATCCTGCTAGAAATCTCTCAACTCCAACTGGACACTAACAGTGATTAAAAAAAAAAAAAAAAAAGCAACAAGCAACTGAAAGAACATGGAAAGCTGCTCTCCAGCTGGTGGGCTCCTCCTGACTGCATAAGCAGTTAGGAGACCTCAGCAAAAAACCAATTCTATCGAAAATAAACAGCTGCCCTTACACTGTGGTGTGGTGTTTTTGCTGGTAGAGCCTGTGTGGTGCTGCAGGAAACAGTGGCAAGAAAGGGGAATTGAAAGCCTTGGAGGAGCACTGAGAAGCCACCTTCTCCACAGCTGCTCCCTGACTGCTCCCTGCAGCCAAAACCACCCAGTTAGGGCAACTGGTGGTGGACAGGGGTTGTGTGGGCAGGGACATGTGAGGACATTGGATCGAGCAGGGAACCAGGGTACCTCCCCCTGTCCATAGCCCAATGGGATGCCTCAGTCCATGCCTACATCCAACCCTCCCAGCTGGCACTGAGTCATCCCTCAGAACATCCTCCCATCAGGCTATCAGAATCCAAGGCAATGGCCAGTTTTTCTTACTGACAATCCCATCCTTAAATACATTTTCACCATGGAGACCGTCTCTCTCATTCATCTCTCATCCCAGGAGACACAACTTTGTGGGACTCCAACTCCTGCTTGTTAGCTCAAGCCAAAAGGAATAACTATCAACTAAGAATAAATACTAATTAACCTGAATCTTTCATCATATCGTGATCTGAACCAGATGCTATCTCTAACTTTAGGCTGCTTTGAGATACAACCTCTATCTGCAGCAGGCAAAAATAAGATTCCTTCTTTTGATAAAGTTAATTGTGGGCCTCAACAAGACACATTTCTTGGCAATACTGTGCTCTTATCTTTAAATGCTGTGAACTCACAAGGGTTTGAAAGGTCTTACATTTTGAGTGCCTCCCATATGAGTTTTGTGATTGAGAATTCAATCCAGGAAATTTCCTATGTCGTGCTGGAAAAAGAGGTGCAGTGAAGACAGCTTTAGCACTGCACACAAGCACTGAATAGAAGCTGCCTCAGAACACTCAGCCAAAAGCTACATAAGAGCACAGCCAAGATTTAGCCCCCCAATGCAGGAGACAGTAGGGTGAAAGCCATATGGTATCTTCTGTTGAGCTGGTTGAAATCAATAATGCTTTATATTGGTTTTAGTATCACTGAAAGAATAATAGAGCAGGATGAAAACTGAAGATTTATCTGCCAAAGTGTATCAACATTTTCAAAGCTGGTTTGTTTCGATTTTTTTCATTTGTTGGAAGTAGTTCCAATGTTTTCTAAACTACTGAAAACCACTGTTAAAAATTCCTGTAACAAAACTGTTTTTCATTATGACTGTTGGTACTTATGCAGACAACATACATCGAGAGAGGAAACAATATGAACCAGACTTACTGTAAAAGCCAAGACCTTTCATAAATGCAGCTGTGTTCCCTTGTAGAAAAATAGGTTATTTGGGGGAAAATATTTTTGGACTTCAAAAAACAGTGAGAGGGATATCAAATAACTCTTGGCAAGAGCTGTGCAAAGCTGAATGCTGCCCAGTTCCACCTCTCAGGCACCTTCTGTGCAACAGTCTATACTGGTATCTAGGATTAGCAATTTAATCTTCACACCACTTCAGCGTGGACATGTAAGTTTCAACAAGCCTGCAGATGAAGTCATAAAATCAAGCCTCTACCATTTAGAAGTTGCATAAACAGTCTTTAAGTGGTTTAATAGTGGGGCTTGTTTGTACAGCATTAATGTCATTGTATATAGCAGCTCAGCAGTGTCCAGCAGTGCCAACTCCCCAGGTGCTGGCACACCCTCCCATCCACAGACTCTGCTGCAGATCACCAAGGACCTCTTGGTCTGTAAGACATGCATCTCACTTGTGAGGCCAGAATTACCCAACCCCTTGTTGTGTGGCACAAGGAGCTGCTTCTGTGTTCTCTGAAATAAACCTTGCTTTGCTAGAAGAAAGCCCTCAAATTTGTGCTAAAGGAACAAATGGCAGCTCCATCCTCCAGGAGAGCTGAAACAGTCAAAACAACTGAGAATGAAGTAGTGCTCTACCTTCTTCATGAGTCCTATCACCACCTACCTCCTCTCATTGTCTTGCAAGTGGCTGTTTCCTATGGTAGTAAGGCACAAGTGAGCAGTGAGAGCCACTGGAGATAACTAGAATTTACCTGATTCTTACCAAAACTGATGGGAATTACATAACCAATGGTTTTTTTTGGGAACTCTGTCAAATTTAATGCCAAAATTGCTCTTAAGTCCCCTATTTAGGATACTGGCTGACTGTAAATCTCTAAAGGTACATCATCAAGTGGAAACACCAGCCAGAGTTTCAGCCACCTGAACAGTCCCAGGTGCCCAGGTGTATTTTAGGTACTGAAAACAACCTTTAAAACTTGAGTCAAGATTCCTTTCCTTGAACTGAAGGTTCATAATCTTTGATGAGTCCCATAGCCAAATCTGCCATCATAACAAAAGCAAAGGCATCTCCTTGCCTGGATGTGGGTGGTTTTGATGCCTGCACTGGTTATAAGCAGCAATGTACTAAGGGAGTACAAAACCATGAAATTTAGGAAGATGAGTAATGTATGAAGTGTGGAGGCAGTGAGAGATGATCCTCATATTATGTGCTTTTATTTAATAATGTATAAATAAGTATCAGCTTTCCCCAAACTGCCCCTCAGCCTAGCAATTACATGTTGGCTGCTTTCTGGTTAGTGCTGTTCTTTTATAATAACAAACTGTTCCCAAAGCCTCACATACAGAGAATTAGACAATCAAAGTACTGTGTGCGATTTTCCACTTAATTCATTCAGTTAGTTGCAATTAAAACAATACAATTCAAGGCCTTGTGTGTTTCTCTGAAAAAATACAAAACTTTACTTGTTACTATTAATATATACAACCTACAAGAAAGTGTTAACAAAGCCCCTTTGTCTTCACTGTTGTAGTAGAGTAATTTTCTTATCTTTTTCTGTAGATGCCCTGGCAGTCATCAATATTTCTTTCAGTTGCTGTTCTTCAAAAGACACACACTTTTCATTCAACTGCACAGAAAAAAAAAAAAAAAAAAAAAGGAATCCAGTGGGACAAATTCCCTTGGTGAGCAGATCACTGTAGCTGCCTGGGAAGGAATCTAGGTGAAGAGTGCAGGGCTTGCACTAAGGAGATAATCAAACCTATTTAGAAGGGAAGAGACACCATTTTATCAGGCAGTAATCAAATTTCTGTTTGATTTTACCTAGGTATTTTACCTAAATATTTCATATTTCTGGAAAAGCAGTGTTTCATGGCTAATGATCTCTGTTCACCCCCTTCATATAAACGACATACCAAGTTTTAGTATGACTATGGAACCTTTCCTTTTTTTTGTTTTATGGAGCTTCACTAATGAAACCTAATGACAATCTAATTAATATTATACCAGATTTGTGGGTGCAAAAGACAACAGAAGCTGTACCTGGCTCCACAAGAAAGTGATAAGCCACCCTATTAGAGCTGCAGTGACTGTCTCCCATACCACCAAGCTCCCCCAAAACTGGGCATTATTTCCATCAGTCATGAACACAGAGTGTGCAGTGCTCAGAGAGCAGCAACATCTCTGCCTTCTGAGGATGCACTGTGTCTGTCCAAGTCTCACGATGTTTCCAGAGCTTCTGTGAACAAGGTATATCTCCACACTATTCTTGGTAGAAGGCTATCCTTCTGATGTGCTGGTCTTGGGTATGTTAATTCAGTATTTCAGCACTGGTTCTTGACAGAGACTCGATTCAGCCTACCCCTGCAACAGAATAACAAAGCACTGATTTGGATCTTGTACTCTTAATTATTATTCCACCAACATAAATGAGCATTTCACTTAAGCTCAGTTCCTCAAGAAAGAACTATTGTCTGCTTTGATAAGATGGTATGAAATTTATCCAAACATTTATCGAACTATGTGAAATCTTATTGGAAGAATATGTTCTGAGATTTTGTGAATAAAGTCCCTCAGGATAAAGTAACCCCAAAATACATGTCAGAGCAAAGTCTGGTCCAAAGGGAACTCACAGCTCATCTAGTGCTCACTTTTATTCTTTTCTTCCAGTACACAACAGCATTAAAAGGCCAGGACAAAATAAAGAACCAAAATCAGCACTTCTTTTCCAGAAAGGCAGACCTCTGCCAGTCCCAGTTCCAAGAAACACCGTCCAGTATTTTCCTTCCTTCCAGTTACTGTCGTTCTACAAAGATGTTACACAGTGATGAATGACAAGGAAGGCAATTCACCAAATAAGGTACCTATTTCAAAGTTATTTTTATTAAAAGAAATGCTAATATCATACTCATGGCATATGACTTTATGGTTGAAGAATCCTGCAATTTGCATATAATCTGGGTGAAAGAAATTTAGTTGAAAGACCACATCTCTAACTATTAATGAATGTTCCCAAAAAGTCTAAAAGAAAAAAAGAAACCAACACCTCTGCTTGGCACATTTTTTTCAAAATGTGCTTTCTTAGCTTAGGTTGCTTTCATAAAGATAACACTGACAGACAGTAACTGTACTTGTTCTGTAATAAACATACTTTTGATATGGCATTTCAGGGCAATTGGATTACTAAAAAAAATTTATAAAGCTAAACTTATCATCAATGTATATCAAGGATCATGTTATAACAATAAACTATATAAAGTAAGGCATTGTCCACAAAATCAAGGAGATATTTCATATCACTTTAATATGTTGACATCATAAACTGACCTATAAATACCAATAACATTTTCATTATCATCTACATTTAAGCTTCTTCAAGCTTTCAAGTGTCCTTATGTCCAATACCCAAACCCATGCAATTCAATTCCAGCAAGTAACTCCAAAAATCACATCAAGGAAATTCTTTATTGGTTTCTTTCAATGACTTCCAGATTAAATCTGCTCTTCTATAATCATAGAAAAGGCTTCCTGTGAGTATCTCATCTAAAAACACATGGTTGAAGTTAGGTATTTTCAGTGCTGCAACAAAGGACCATGCAACTAGAAAATAGTTAATAACTCTCCTGATGATTCACATACTGAAATCAGTGCTGACTCTTAGTATCAGAAGAATGAAACCATATTTAAGAACTAAAATAAGATTGTGGAGCACACAAAAGGAATAAGTTTGGATCTCAAAGTATCTACCTTTCACCTACTCAGCTTTCAGACACTTGGGCTTCATTAAACTCCCAAGTATCACTGCAAGAATGTGCACTACCAGTGAGTGCATAAATGCCAGAATGCCAAGGTAGGGAAGAGGCAGATGTAAATCTGCTCACAGTAGTGTTCCAGATTGGTGCTAAAATAAGAGTTATGAGCTACATTCATTTCAAGTAAATATAAGATTATCTATACTCAGGTCAGGCCTTCTTTAGTCATCATCTACTTGGGAAGAAATTACAGCTTTATAGAACAGCATTCATTTTTCTCAGTGACAGAAAGCGAAAGTGAAAAAACTCTTGCCCTTCTCCAGTTCAGGCCAAGGAGAGATCCATGCACAAATCCCTGAAGGTGACATCTACCCAGCACAACACAGCTGAACTTACCCATTCTGTAAGCTTCCAGATCAAAAGCAGTTGGCTCAAGCCTCTGGAAAGAGAAAGGTTTCACATCAAAATATTCTTCCAAATAGAAGTTGAGTACACAAACTTACCACCTCTCCTTGTAACAAAAGCTTTCATTCATAATGTTTGCTAGAAGACAAGATCTTTACTACACCAGACAGCAAGAGAAACTTATAGTGCCCTTTCAGGCCCATTCATCTTGAATTGTTTCAGTTACAAATGGACAAGTGTTCTTCACACCTCCTAGAACAGGGAAACAAAGAAGAGCAAAACAAATCCTGGAGTCCTCCAGAAACTCAGAATTTCCACCTAGCTTTCTATTCAAGAATTTCTACTCTTGATAATTGATACTGAACTGCAGCATTACAGTCCCTGGGTGGGCATGGATAGGTTGGATTCAAATCTACACAGGGTCCCCCAGCCAATGTCATTCAGCCCTAAATGCAGATGTATCAATGACCAGAGATCTGGATGATGCTAAGACCTCAATGAATCATGTGTAGGCTAGGGAAATTTGAGCTCCTGCAAAAAGAGCTGTGGGAATAAACTCAGGGCTGTTTGTCACAAGGACCACTGAGTGTGTGTCGTCTCTGTCTCCAACGCACACTCCTCCAGGTTACACTAAACAAATCCATGGATGCACTGAATAGCAACAAATCAGCAGCAGCTAGTAAAATTAAACTGAGCTAGACATCATTGCTATATTGAACAAAACAAATTCTTCCTTCCTCCAATAAGGACTAGAGCAGACAGAAGTGCAAGAGCTGTGTGATGACAGACTTTCATCAGGGAAGGCAAATGGGCAGGCCTTGGCAGCTGTGTAAATTCTGTGGTTTGGTCCTGGAGGTTGTGGCTTCAGCCCCAGGTCCCAATTCCTTACCACAAACCACTAGAGATCTCTCTGAGTAAATGCAGGACCAGCTCCTTCTCAGCGAGGCACCATCAGATTTAAATATCATCCATGCAAAAGGCCTGCAGCTGAAGCATCCTCCATAGGCATGGCTTCTCAGCACAGCTGTGGGCATGACACCTTTCAGCTTGACAACAGAAGAAAATGTCCTGAGCACCTTCCATCCCTGCAGGCTGCCTCCCTTCTTGGACAGCCCCTCAGCAATACAACTCAGCTGCTTTCTCTGAATCAGACACAGAGGACCACAGATTAATTAACCCTGCCTGTACCCCAGGAATATCCTGGGGACCTTAATCACAGCCCTTGGCCATGCTCCACTAGGCACTTTCCATGCATTAGGCAAAAGGCAGGCTCTGTATGTCAGGGCTCCTCCAAGAAAGGGCTGTCCACCTGCAGAGCAGCAGCTTTTGAACCACTCCAGAGTCTAAGCTGCTATTCCCAACATCCAAATGCAGCTAGCTCAGCCTGTTACTGTCAGTCTTTCTGAGCTCAGTCTTTCTGAGCAATGAGGCAAACCTGCATGAGCGCCAATGGTCACAGCCATCCAGGCACTCCAGCTGACACAGGATACAGATGAAAGCCATGCATGGGGCAGCCCTTGCTTTGCCTTTTGGTGCAGATGTACACAGAGAAAGGAGTGAGGAAAGAGCTGAGACAGTGGGAAGCTCAAAGAGAAGGAGGGTATCTTACTTAAAGTCACTCTAAAGCACATCACAAATCTGTTAAATCATTGTGGCTTACCCTATATTTCAGAGTAAATTAGTAACTTTTCAGAAGGAGTGAAGAAACTACCACTCCACTTTTAAATAATGAAAATGCTAAAAAACCTACACTTAACAGCTCTAAAACTGCAGCAAGTCACCCACCAACACCCACTCCTCTTGTCAGCAGGCTTTTTTCAGCTTTGCCTATTATTTGTGTCAAGTCAGAGATGTCTAATATTTGCTGTGCTTATCTGCTCAGCTTTCAGGAGCCCCAAATGTTACATTATGTACCTGTGCCACTGACCTTTTTCCCCCACAGCATTTTGATCTAAATAAGTAAAAACCACAGAGTTTCCAAAATCATTTGGATTCACTGCTCTGAGTGCATAGCTGTAAAAAATCTGCTTTAAGATTAACATCCAATTTTATTCATGCCTGAGGCTTCACCACAGCATCTATTTTTGTAAGATTAACAGCAAGATCCCAGTTCTCCAGAAATGTAAAGAGTAACAGACAATTGTAAAAGGAAGATGATGTTTCCAAACCTGCCCTGCTCACATCCAAGAAGGTACATTTTCCTAGCCCTTTCCACATTGGGTGTAATTTCTATTTGCATTTTTGCACCCACAACATACAGTACGTGTATTAGTCCTTCTACCTCCCATTAGCTGGAATGCAAACTATGGGTGCCAAAAAATACTAACATAAATCTCACATGAGCAAAGCATCCCCTGAAAGACAGCTTTTACGCTGGAGGAGTTAAGAAACAGCCATCTTCCAGGACCTTGCACAAGAGCAGTTTGAATCATCTCTAACTTGAAAATAAAAGTATAGAAAATGAACACTTGATTTTTTGGCTAATCTATTTGAAATGAGTATACATAAAAAACATTTCTTTTTGGACATAGCAACCTGAGGACAAATTGAGGGTCATTTTTAACCTAAACATCAGAGGAAATGTTGCTTTAAATAGTGCCTTTGGTGTGTGTCAATTAGAGCTATTGCATTGCTGTCAGCTTGCATTCCTGCTTTAGTTCCAGCTTTGCTCCATCCTACACAGATCCGTACAAATCAATTGTCTCTTGCAAACATGCACTAACCACTGGAAAGTGAAATTAATAAAGTGTGAGAAAATCTGATTCATAAAGCTGACACTCCTGAGCCCAACAACTCTTCATATGGGCAGGCAATGTGGTAAAAGATTATCAAATTGCAACTGTCATTCCTGACAAAATGCATCTCAATGCTGGAAGGAATTTTAGGTTTTAGGCTAAACCACCACCTCAAAGGGTTCCTCAGAGCCTGTCAATATCTGTACTTTGGATGGAAAGCTACCACTGAGCGCAGTGTGCCCAACATACAGAACCTGCCACAAAATGAAGTTCTTCATAAGAAAGCTCATCTCAGTCCTGGTTGGTAACAATAACAAGGAGACAAGATGAGACCATCAGTCTCAATTGTGAAGACAATGTTTTCCTCCCATATTATTCTGTCTGTCATGTTCCCTTCAGGTTCCAAAGGAATCCCTGTCTCATATATCATTATTTCCCACAAAGCTTGAAAGCCCTCAGGGGGGGTTTCTTCCTGCCCACTGTACCAGCCTTGAAGTCTGAGTACCTTCAGAACAGTGACAGAGGCCTCTGCCAGCAATAAAGGAGAACATCTGCATACCAATTAAACTGCTGAGCGCTGAAGAGTAAAAAAAAGAAAAAAAAAAAAGAGGGGGAAAAGCCTTGAAAGTAAATCTGAGCCAAGTTCTAATTAATGCCCTAGGCCCCGATTCACCACAGCACTTAGGCATGTAGTTAACTTTAAGCATGTATTTAGTTCCATTGAAGTCAAAAGACAGCATCGAAGAGGCAAACTACATTAGCACAATTTAATACTCTTTGGGCTAATTAATCAGCCATAAAAATTTACTATGAGATCTGTATTCCTTATTTCCCTCACTGTGACATTTCCAGATAAAAATACTTGGATGTGGCTGGAATAAGCAAAAAAAGCACTACTCGTTTGGCTGTCATGGGGTGCTTGGTCCTGCAGCTGTGAAGGCCAATCCCTAAGAACAGCTGTAGGAGCTAAGCTCTCTCCACATCACAGCCTACAGTCTGTATCTTCTACATGGCTGCAGCTCACAGACACAAAAAGCACAGCCCTGTCCTGAGGAGCAGTAACTGAAGAAACGAAAAGAACTGGCAACAGATGAGCAAAGCCACCAGGCTCACATCAGAGACATCTTTTCTATTCTCTATAGAGAGGCATTTGCTCACTGCAGCACATCAGTGTCAGTTGTATTGGAGATGGCAAGGAAGGGCAGCAGACAGGGCTGGGTAAGCAAGGGAGGCTGAGAGCAGATGCAGGTTTGGAGACAGAGCTGGTGAGGCTCCCAAGGAGGCAGTGTCAGGCAGAGCTGGGGTGAGGAGAAGAGTGCTGGTGTCTAAAGGCTAAGCAGACTGGAGTCTGGCCCAGCCCCAGTGTGGGCAAGGGCTAAACTCTCCTGAGTTTCAGTGCAGCAGAACTAAGCCCTGTAAAAAAGAAGCCCAGAGTGCAATCTCCACTTAGCTGAATTGTCCCAGATATATCCAAACCCTTTTCTCCACTTGGTTAAGTCCAGCATTGAGAATGGCCGCCAACATTGCACCAACAACATGCACGCTAGATGGGGCCTAAAAATGACCTCCAGGGGCCAAATGTGACCAACATTTGAGTCCTGTTGACGTCAGAAAAGCGTGTGTAACAACCAACCGTTCTGTAAATAAGAATGCAAGGAGACAAGCTGGCTAATAAGTATGTTCTTGCTAGGGATTTCTGCAAAAATGAAGCCCTAGAAGGTTTGCTGAGTATCATCAATGCTGTACATGGACCTATAAAAGCAAGAAAAACAAAAGCAGGGGACATAAACTCCTGGTTGACAATACTTCTTTATATCATCTATCATGAAAACAAAAAAGAACAAAAACAACCCTCCAAAAATTAGAACAACATGAGAATAAAAGAAAGTACCAGCACAGCTTTTCAGATTAACTTTGAATTTCCTTGCTTTCATTGGTTTAAGAGCTCTATTGTTACTCCTTTTTTTTTTAATTGCAGATACTAAAAATTCTTTTATCTTTCTAAGTCTTTAGAGTATGTTATATAATTACATAATTAAGGCCTCTTTCAACTGGATATAATTTACTCTATAGTTTACAACAGCTGCACTAGAGCCATTACATTTTATCATTTAAAAGCCTAATTAGAGGCTTCTTAATTAGTGGATCCTTCAGTCACTAGGCTGTGACTGTGTAAAATACACTCGGCAGCTATTGCATTTTACAAATCTACATGAAATGTTTGTGTGGAAACAGGGTGTGTACAAGTCCAAAAACACACTGCTTGTCCTTGCAGGTCAGCCCATCTGAGCATGCAGAGCTCCACACAACATCTCCACTCCCCTGTCTCAGTGCCCAGCTGCTCTCACACAGCCTTTCCCTCATTCCTGTGTGGCTAGGAGTGCCCAAAACAAGACCTCAGCCTCACCAAGCTGATGTGACTGTTGCCGTGTTCAAACATGACCCAAAGAGAGGATGGGGCTGTTCCCGCTGACTGCCCAGGCCAGCTCTTGCATGGCTCATCAAAAGCTTTCTCCAGCAAACTCAGCTCCTCGCTGCTGCTGCTCTCTCCCTCAGGAGCTCTGCTCCACGGTGGATTCTGCACACACTTCCTCTGTGCTGCCCAAGGTACTCATATCACTAGATGGAAGAAGAGAGGAACCAGCCTCTCATTTATAGCCACTGACAAATATTTCTCATTAACCACCAAATTAGCAGTTGGTCACTGAGATGGTAAGTGCAGTATTTGCCCAGAGAAAGAACTGTAACTCCACCCTCCCCTCTGGGTAGCACAAAGCTGGGGAGCAGCTGATGGAACTAAACTGCATCTTAACAGGAATCACTCCCTAGAATGAGCCTCTCGTGAACTGGGGGCTCACAAGATCCATCATTCAGTGAGCAAAGAGCTTGTCCAGACCATACTCTGGAGGACTTGGGGGGTTTTGTTCAGTTTTCCCCAGCTCGTAACGCAGTAGCTGTGTTACAATGGGTCAGGTTTGGGGCCTGCCAGCATTTGGGAGTGTTCCTTTAACCAGTACAGTGACAAAATCATGAGTTCTTGTTGACTGCAGGATAATATAAATCAGCTATTGAAAACCTGTATCATTAGTGCTATTGCTTTCCAGTGGTAGATGGCTGCAGTAACGGATTGGCCTCTCCATCTCATCCTCCCACTGGAAAGCGACATATACAGGACCGATCAATAACTTGATCTAAGTTACTTGTAGACATGTCAGGTGCAAATATCACCCTTTCTCAAAAGGTTTTAAAGACCAGGTGTTTTTGCAAAATTTAGGCCAGGCAACAAAGTGCTTTGGATAAATAGTCATTATGGTGGAGAACAACATAACCAGACCCCCCCACATTGTTACACGTGAGTGTTAAATAGACAGGAAGTAATTCTGTATATACATGTATTTCTTTGTGGGGTCAATAGCTCAAGATGCTCAATTCGAAAAGCATTATCTGGAACAGCCATGTTGCTGAAAAGCCTGTTTGATAGGAAATAACTAGATTATTTCATCATGTAATTTGCCACTAATTTCTACAACTGAAAGCCTAAAATACTTCCAAAACCAATACCAAAATCCACAGTCATTACTGGGGCCAGAATTTTATCCTGCTGTGTCACAACACATTACCCACTTAATGTAGGGTTGTCAAACCTGAAGTCAGTGGAAACTCTACATGTCACAGCCTTGTTTCCCCATGGATCAGTGGAGAGGCTAGAGAGGGGTTTAAGGGCCTTCCCTACACAAAGGTGGCATCACTTTGATGCCATTACTATGACTAAAGCATGTACATGTGTTTCTATCCCTGACCCCATCTCTGCCACCTGCACACACACAGAGGGAATATGATCAAGTAGATTCGAAAACAGGTCAGAGACAGATATCTCACAGCTACCATTTCACAGCCCCCAAAGATGTCCATGGACACACAAGGAGGCGAATGCAAGCTGAATCCTGGCTATACACTGAGTCCTGAATCTGTGGCACTGACATCAGGGCAGTCTTTTGTGGGGAGAGAGCAAACATGGGCCAGGGCTTTCCAAAAAGTGAGCTATCATCTTCTGAAAACCCTTGTGACAAGCTGCGCACAGATTTAACTGAGAACTTCACAGGGATATTATATTTTTTTGAGCTGACCTTCTTAGAAAACTGTACTCCAAACTTCTGGAAATCCTTGCACCTTAAATCAAACACCCTTTTAAACTGGTCCTCATACAGCACTTACATTCCGTGGCCTCCGTGGTACTAATACCAACTTTCTTCAGTAAGTTCAACAGCATCAGAAATGATGTCATAGAAATGATTTCACCTGATTAATTTTGCATTGACTTCTGTGACAAGAGCAGGAGAGGCAAAGGAAGCTGGTGGCTAGGTTCAGGTAGCCATAATCATAAAGCAGAGGAGAAGGCTGAAGACAGAGGAAGAAATAACATCACAGTAATTTGCTTTGTACTCAATTTGCCTGTTGGTCCAAGCAAGTACCATGAACTTCCTTGTCTTCACAGCTGTGAAGGGCAGCTGTGGTGCACTTCACCACGTAAAACCCTGGGAGAGCAGAGCACAGGACAGCCAGTGGCTTGGCAAGGCCAGGGACCCTCTGGAGCATGATGCCTGCAGCAGGACAGCTCATCAGCACAGCACCCTCAGCACTGGGGCACCACTGTGAGGAATCCAAGCACCTGCACTCAGCCCACAGCCATCCCAGCTACACAGACTGGTGGCTGATGTGCTCCTCACGGCTGCTGCCGGAACCCTTTGGGTCAGAAGAAAGAAATGGATCTCTCTGTCAGTCAAGAGATCCCTTTTTATGGGGGCAGGATTATGGATTATCATTTTGTGTAGATCTCTGCTCTTCTCCACTCCCACACCTTTTTCTTTTTTTTTTTAATAAATGAAAACATACAAGAAAAGCTCAGTGTCTTCTTTCAAGACTTCTCTATTTCACTAACTTGTTCCAACCTCCGTCACAGCTCTTCCCTTGTCAGCAACTGTACCACTGCGCTATGCCTCTGCCCACGCACAAATGCACTGGTTGAAGGTATGAACTGGAATCTCTCCGTTAAAGGAACAAGCAGGCATCCCAGAGACTGACACAGCTGCTATTTGCATGTAAAAGAGGAAAAGAGGTGCATGACTGAGCCCAAATTAGCATGAGCAAAGCCTCCCACCGCATTTGCAAACTACAGCTTGCACAGTGGTGCTAATAGAGGTGCACGCTTTCCTCACAAAGAAGGATTTCTACCTCAGCCGTAAGGAAACTTGTATAACAGCGGTCCACAGGATTCAGCATGAACTTTTAAATCCCTATTTTTCTGAAATATACAGAGTGCTAGAAAGAGATAAAATCAGTAGATGCAGGGTAGTGTGGATATACCACGGTTTAATGTCATCCCCACCTCCAGCTCGATTCCTGAAGCTGGCAACCTCAGAGACGTGTTTTGTAAGGCCTCCATCACTTCTGTACCCCTAGATTTCTGAATGTCCAGAAATATTTACAGCACTCAGTACACCTAAAAATGAAAATCAAAACAAGCAGGGCAAATGCAGATCTAATGCACCATTTCCATCTTCAGAAAAAGGAGAACCATTCATTTTCAATATCAGCTCTTTCAAAGTGATACTCTTGGGATTAATTTATGTCTGCAAAGTCTAGCTGAAGACACACATTTCATAAACTGTAAGATTTCCAGATTTTAACATAGTCTTTGTCTCTCTGGCTGCATAAGGAGATATCTAAGCATCCATGTCTGTGCCTGTACCTACTGAGTCAGAAAAAAAGGATTAGATGTCTCAGTTGACTGTTCAAGAAGTGCAGTTTTATTGGTCCCCCAAACCAAACTGCACTTTGAGGTCTTGCTGCAGAGAAGTTATAGACTCTTTTTACTTTATTCTCATACTTTCATAGAAGCTGTTGGAACAATTCAGTGCCTATTTCTGCAGTAGGTTTAGCTCATCTCAGAAACTAGAAATAAGAGTAAATGCAGACATTAATGGTAATAAAAATCAAAGCTAAGCCCTACATGAAGAGAAACAAATTCCAAAATGAAAAATTCGATTACACAGTACCTGTCTCCTGTCTTGACTTCCTCATTATACGTAGAAATTAACCCTGTCATTAAGTACTTTGATCAGGCTGTACATAAACAGCTTATAACGGCATGAAATCTACCACAGCAAGCAGCAAATGAACTAGTGGAGAAATACTGACATTTGGGGCTGCTGTCAGACATCAAGTGCTCCTACTCCCTCAGGGCCAAACTGCTAGAGTAAATGGGGTTACTCTGAGGATTAATTGTTCCCTCCTGGTTTGCACTACTTTCAGAAAGTTTCAGCAATAATATCCAAGAGGCTATCATTTGGAGATCAGTAGTACTGTTCTAAGATCTCGGAAAGATTTATAAACTGGGCTTTATAACTGCCCTTTAAGTTAAAATTTGGTATAGAAATGCTCAGCCCACAATTGACCTGAGGCAGTATCCCACCTTTTTAAAGTGTTCTGAGGTCAAAAGAGGAAAAGCAGCATTTAAAGTACAAATAGTCATTACCATCTATCTACTTAGAATTAAGGCACGAGAGGAAAAGTGCCCATGGCCAAACTGGTCCAGGTTTGCATTGCTCAGAAATGAGGTATGGCACTATTTCACACACTCCAACACCAAATATTTGTCACTTACATTTGGAGAATGTCCATGCACTAATGCCCATTATAAGCAAGACTTCTGGGCAATTGAGAGGTTTTTTCTGATTAGATTGTTTGTTTGTTTGTCAGGATTTTGGAGCAGAAGTTGTGATCCTATCTAAATTCCTTGCACACACAGACTGTTATGTGATCAGAGGCAGTCAGGCCAACAGGGTCTCTCCCCAGCTGTGCCCCTGGTTTGCCATCAGTCCCCTGCCATCTCTGAGCCTTCTTTTCAAGCAGCTATGTTTCCTGCTGGCTCTTCCCACCTCTTTGCTCAGAAGACCCTCAGCATGGACACAAGCAATGGGAGTGTCCAGGTACAACATGTGCCCCTGAGCACTACCTCAGGGCACTGCACTGAATTTCCAAAGTACAGCTCAGATGCTCTCTGCTTTCCTAGGTTGGCTGTGATGGGGTTCTGGTGATTTACCAAGTACAGTAGGCACAGACATAAGGGAGGAATCCTGATCCAAAAGAGGCAAAGGCAGTTTTTCACTGTATTCAAGATGGCCCAGATTTTACCTCTAACAATCTAACAAAAGCTTGGAAAAGCATTAAGCAACCCCACAGATTATTTGTTTCTGTATGTATTGCCAAACATATTGCAGAGCAGTCATTTTATTACTCCTAAAAGAACCAAAGTCCAGTATTTCCTTCACTTACCACAATCCATTCTTTCATCCCATTGCTACAATCAGCCCCAGAATGTTATTGCAATCCATTGTTCAACACGGCTATAATCACAGTTCAGACAAACTCAGCCTTAGAACAAAACAGCTGAGCCAAAACAGCACAGGCACCACTGAGCTACCCAGAATACTGCTCTCAATCTACAAAGCTGCATAGCTGTGCTTACTCATGCCCCACATACCAGTTGGGTGCCCACAAAAACGCTTCTTTCCAGATCCCCAGACTCAGGCACTCCCTTCTGTACAGTAAAGCAAAGAGTGCAGCCAAGCCACACCAACACAGGTGGACACAAGATATCACAGTAAGACAGTGTGCAAGAGATGGAGTTATCTGAAGGCAGCATTTTTTCATCTGGCTCTAACAAACCAGCCCAACTGCAACACATGTGTAGTCCCTGGTAATAAAGCAAATAAACCATTTATTTTGACTTTGCAATTCCTGTTCCAAATAATTTACTTAAATACTGTTGGGTATTTTGCCTACATTAAAAGTTTTAGTAAGTGTGTACCTAAAATTTCTAGCAAACCTAGAAGCACGTAACAATCCAGGCTGCAAATGCACATTCTGCATATCAACTACCATAGCATTATCATTTGATATTTTTAAAATATGCCAGCTTCCCTTCTAAAAACAATTCGCTATTAATATCAATTTTATGGAACTAGCAGCATGCCAGGGATTTCTCACAGATCCTGTCCCTGAAGAATCCCCACAATTCAGCAAGGTGATCAAATCTCATATGTCAAGTCTTCCAGTGATTACTGTATTCAATTCACCTCTTCAGTGCTCTGGAGTTTGCTTCTGCTCCCACAGAGCATCCAGCCTTCCTGGCGAACTGCAGGATGCAGAGCAGATTAAGGGCTCCACTCCTGACTGAGCAAGACATTTTTAAGCATATCTTACCTGTAAGTGCATGTGTTGCTTTAGTAATCAACGGCATCACCTAAAAGTATAGTCAATCAAGTTCTTACACACCTGTCTGAATAGCTGATGCTACAAACTAGAAAAATCCACTGGCACAGCTTTGGAGCTGCTCTACAAAAACTCACAAGGAATGCACTCAGGCACTGAAATGTATCAGTCAGGAAAAGTATAAACAAGAGGATCATGAGCAGCTACAGTGGCATTGCTTTTCAAAACACACTCAATGCTTGTGGGAAAGCAAGGTTGAGCCTTCTTTTAGGTTTAAAATTGAACCTGGGAAGGAAGGCAGCTGCTCAGGGTTGCATATGAGTCACAGAAGATATGTGAGAAGCTAGCCTACCTAAAATCTTTTGGAGGATAGTAAAAACTGTAGTCAAACTTTCATTAAAGGTTTGTTTTCACTAAATCTTTGTTCCTGGTTTTACATGGGATTTAAAGCAGTGTAGTAACTTTATTCCATCAGTAACAAATCCCAGCCAATGAGACCAGCACATATTCCCAAAGGCAACTGGACAGTGTGGCCCCCTGGGAGGTGAGCAGATGTAACCAGGATGCTCAGCACCTGCAGTGGCTCTTGAAGCTAATGGGAATTGCTGGTACTCAGCACCACTGATGCTTGGTCTCCAGGAGAGGAATTTGTGTTTAATCATGAGCTTATCGATTACAGATGGAGACTGTCACAAAGACACATCCTTGAAAGGAATTGAAGTTTTCAGCCCTCATGGAGATGTGTACCCATGGGCTTCTGTCTACAAGGTGATGTTTGAATTCCAGCCACACGTCTGAGAAGTCGGTATCGCAGCACACTTGCTGTGTGCTCATCAGGGAAAATCTCCTCAAACAGCTGCAGTTAAACTCAGGTCACACAAGAGGAGAGCCTTGCTTTGGTACGTCTCCAAGCCCTCCTGACAGCAGGCTGGGGCTTATGGGTGGAAGAACACAGGCCTACAAAAAAGCATGCTATATGCAATTGCCTTCAGGACATGGATAAATGTCAGGAAGGCAGTACACAAAGCACTTCCAGACTTGAGTCAGAGAACAAAAGTGTGAAGCTCCTTAGTACAAGGTCTAACTCCATTTCACATCCACAGGCCCCAGAGGTGCTGTCAGGTAAAGAGCATGAGTCATGGGTACCTACAATATCCCTTCTCAGCAGTCTTTATCCATCACTGCCGTTGCTCCTCTGCTAAACAGCCAGAAAGTCATGGAGAAATATTTTGTCCACATTTTGTCTGTACACACTTTTCAGAGACTTAAGTCTAAAGAAAACAGAAAGGAAAATATAACCACTTGCAGATGCCTGTCCCTGGGACAGAAGTCCCCACTTCTTCATGAAAAGCATCATGATGCATCTACCACAACTGCTTCTATTCAGAGCCATCTCTATTGAGATGCCTACTCCAGATGCAGGAATCCTTTGGAAACAGGCCCTGGTTGCCCTTCCATTTTCCCTGCAGCCTGTATTTGCATTCAGACTCTGTGTAACTTCTGCATGCTGGCTAGGAAAGACTGATAATGACACACCACAGGTTTCTTAACAAACGAAGACAATCTTGCCTTTTGGAAATCTCGCTATGCTCTTTTGATCCAAACAGACTTTACTGTTAGTAGCATGGAATAGATCTTCAGTGACCATAAATGGACAGTGACCTGTTGATTTTCTTGGATTAACAATTATTTACACCTCCCAAAGATGCTGCACACCGTCCAACCACTGCTCTGCATATTATGCACTCTCTTCCCCAACAAGGTCAGGTATCAGGACTGCGAGAACAGTCAACAGGAGGTGAGATGGTTTTAAACTGGGCATCTTGGCTTCCAAGTAGTAAAAAAACTTTGTGTAAAACTGCTTGGGCACTTGGTTCTCAAATAAGCAGCCTAGAAGAAACTAAGGACTTTTCTGATCTGAAATTGCTAGTGCTTGGCATTTAATAAAGCTCCTCAGAAGGCATGTGACAAATTACTTATGGGAATGCTTTTCCAGTGGTTGTTGAAACAGAGGTGCTCACAATTTTCCGAGGAAATATGTCAAAATCAATCAAATAATTCCAGGAGCAGAAGAATGCTGCAGCCAGGTTCCTTATTCATCTGTGTACAAAGGTTGGACTCTTCCTTGGTATGAAGAAGGCACAAGCCATGGCTGACATTTCCCTGAAGCTGAGACTGTCATGACTTCTCTCTCCCAAGTGCCTCTCTCTACAGCCTCTCCTCGGCCCATCTGTGTTTTCTTCCCCTTCCCCACATGTATAATTTAATTAAATTTGGTCAAACAGATATTTTCAACCACCTGTCAAATTTGGATTACACTAGTCAGGAAATCCAAAGTTATACTGGAGGAAGGACACACCAGCACAGAGGTCAGTTTTTAGTGGCTTGCTGAAAACTCCCCAAGATGTTCAGTACCTGCATTGATGGAAGCCTGAAGAGCTTCATTACACCTAAAGAGTACCAAGTGCTCTGGAGTGGGACCCCACAGAAAGGAGCACACTCCTGGCAAATCCTGTGCCCTAGAGATTGCCTGAGCCCCAGCCCAGCAGAGTAGCTGTATCCTCCAGAGGCAGATACTCCAAGCTGCAGTTGAGGTAAACACCCCTTGAATGGAGGCCCACCTGTCACTGCAGCAATGGCTGAAAGCAAGGCACTTTCACATGGACAAAGGTGGGGAAGGCAGTATGCAAAACCCACCTACCTGTGAGAAGATGAAATCTTATCCAACAGGCCACTTACTTCCTCCTGACAGTCAAGCTTCCACCACACAGCCAGCACAGTAAATGAGATTTCAATGTGGGCAAGCAGGAGGCCAGACACAAGTCTAGAAGTAAGGGGGTTTATTTCTTACTGAGAAGCTTGATAGCAGAAGTGCCATGGTCATTCTTTCTAATTTCAGGGACCTTTTAAATAAAGTTCCACTCCAGAAGCCAAGCATGAAAGGAGAGGAATGAAAACTCTTTGATAGATAAGATATTACAAGAGACTGTCAGAAGCTTGCTAGGAGAATGAAGTAACACTCTGGATACTGTCATTGAAAACAATAATGAAAGAGTACACCATTTTCTTAACTGAACTACTATCAAATCTATGTTACTGCCACACAACATATTTTTCGTCCAAAAGTGCCAATTTCAAGCTATGACTATTGATCTCTATCTAACACTCAAAATTAACTGCACTGCTAAGGAAAAGTGGCACCAAATCGTTTGAGAACATCAAACAGTAAAAAGCCAATGGGGTCAAATCAAGGTCAGAATTTGATGAGTAGGGTGTCAGAAATTTAATCCATTTTGTCTAAGATAATGTATAGCGCCCGTATTGGGGCTTTTTTTCCTTTCTTTTCTGTAATTTTTTTATGCTAGCTTCTCTCAAAAATATCACAAAACCAGACCTCAACTTTTTTTTTTATGAACTTTTTTTCCATGACTGCAGAGAGAAAAGATTAAATGGACTGCAACACAGATGGCAATTATGCCTCTGTTTATTTCCTAATGAGTCACAAGATTATTTTTTGCCTTCTGCCACATCATTTCAGAATACAAGAAAACCTTATCTTGAAGGAGACTTGAGGAGACAAAATAACACTGATAAAAGTTCCAGTCCAGCTGAAGTGTATTTAAGTGAGACTGAAGCATATTTTTAAAAAAAACAAACAACAACAAAAAAACAAACAAAAAAACCCCACCCCACAACTTTAACCACAAGTAAAGTCCCATTCACTTAAACTCAGAAATGATGGGTAAATCTGTTCCACCAACTGGTGAATATGGTGGCTATCAAGTTCATTAGTGGTCTCATGACAAAATATTCAACAGCTCTCATAGTGCCACATTGCATGTACAACTCAGCATTTGGAGAAAGTTAATTCCTTAACTGTGGCTAGAGAAGGCTTCTCCTCTGCCCCCCACCAGAGCCATCTGTGCCCTTTAACTGCTTCCCACATCACCCCGCCTGCCCGGATACCGCCCAGCCTCGGACAGCTGGCAGAACCCATTTCCAGCCCGAGAGCCAAGCCCAGAGAGCCCACCCTGGAGCACAGCTGTGAGCACACTGACCCTGCACTGCTTCAAACTTGAGGCTTCAGACTTGGCTGGGGCCATTTGCTTTTGAAACCCAGGCTGAGTAACCAATTTGATAGTGGCAACACCGTCTGCTTCTCATATCACAGTCTAGTAATTAGCATGCTCTTGAAAAGGAGCATGAGATATGCATTCAGCAGTTCAAACCCTTGTCTCTCACCTCCTGAAGAAATGCCTTAACCACAGGGTTTTGGATAGGGGGACTCCCCTCTAAACAAAAATTCAGGCTTTGATCCTAAGAGGGCTGAATCCTCAGCCTAGTGATCAGTACACATGGCTGAAAGAGAAAAATCCTTTATCTGAGAACTTTTCATATGTTTTAGGCAGTAACTGGGGGTGGATAATATGAATTTGGATCTTGTCAGGAAGAGTCTGAGTGTGACCTCCCACCTCCTACCAGAATACAAAATATGCAAAAGAGGATCCATTTTAAAGGGAGAGCAAGACATACACTCCTTTCTGGAACAGCACTACCTCCGTGCTGGAACACGCTTGCTTTCTGCAGTAGTAGGTAAAGACATCCCCACTCAGGAGATGGCTGCTACTTCAGAAACACCCACATCCTCAGGACATTTCTATTTCCTGGCTCTAGAGGTTCCCCTTCAGTGTCTGGAGATTCCTGCTGTCTTTGGTGAGCCTCAGGCTTATCTATCCCAAGGAAGTTCAAAGACAACACAACTGGTGTGGTAAAGACAGGGCACAGTTAGGTTGAATAATTTGTTACCTAAAAATGCTTCTGACAGATGGCAAGGCTGTTCTGGAACACTGTGAACATAACAGATTTTGGGACAGGGTGCTGAAGAGAACTGATTTTAGTGAAAAGTTGGATTTTTATCAAAATGACCTTTTCCACTCCAAGTGCCTGCTTTGCATAGAAAATTGCAAAGAAAACTCCAAAATTTGATAAGAAATTGAACATCCCAGTGACTTAACTGGAGTTCTGGTTTGGATGTCATTATCCTTCATGGCCCACTGGCTGCAATTGGGCTCCATGTCCAACATGCATCATTGCCAAATGTTTCCATGATGCATCACAACAGCACAAGAAAACAGAAAACCATCATTCTCATTAAAAAAAGCTCAGAGTTTAAGGAAGAGAATGGAACCATTTGCCCTGAACACTTGCAAATTCCTTAATCTGACATGGAAACCAGTTGCTTCTACCTTGCTTACCCCCCACCACCCCCAAAAAACCTGCAATATTCACAAACCATCCTAATTACCAAGGCATTTTCAGGCTGTACTCCTAAAGAAACGAGGCTGAGTTGTTGGCACTATCCTCCTTTTATCTGTCCAATGGTCAGTTCTGTGCCCCTTCCCTTCCTGTCTCCCCAACGCCTTCAGAAACTACCCGACAGACAGGGAAGGGGGAAGGAGCTGTGAGTGCTGGGTGGGAAGAGTAGATATAAAAATCCTTAGTTCTGTTTTGATACTTTGCAACCACAGCACAGATCTACACAGCAGATCAGCAAGTCTCTGAGGTTTGAGAGGAAACACTGCCAAAAGATGGTATTTCTTTCCCCTTAAAAAAAAAAAAAAAAGTTGAAACAGTTTATTACTAGGTTTTGTATCGCATCTAAAGCTTTCAGTCTCAGTACTTGTGTGACGTATATACCAAGTGGAGAGGGATCTTACTAAAACCTTCCAGGATGAAAACCCTCACACCAGCCAGTCTAGACATCCTCCAGTAAATACAAAAGTGGGATTAGATGGTGCTGCTATTCTGACCCCAAACAAAAACTAATATAAATTAAATTTAAAAAATTAATTAAAAGGAAAAAAAAACCCAACTAAATCAGGTGAATGTTAGCTAAAACAAAGCTTAGTGTGAGATGGTAAAATGCTACAATATAGCTTAATGAGGTAAATCCATTAAAATACCAATACTTTCTAAAGCATGTATTAAAGTATATTTTTGTCTTATGATTATGCAAAATTTTTTGTAAGAAAGGACCTGATTTTCTAAATTAGAGTGGAAACCAACTCATTGTCTTCTATTTGGTACTTAGCATCCTACATATCTAGCTATTAAATTAAGAGCTTAATGAATTTTTAGTGTCTACTTAATCTCTTGTCTTACTTTAGACTCCTCTTCTAAAATGTTTCATTTAAGTGAGATGAAAATTGTTGATTTCTGATACTTGACTACATATCTAGGAAACAGAAGCATGGAGCATGAGGAGAAACTTGATTTAAATTACACACATCTGTGTCTCCAAGAAAAGGGTTTCTGTTTGTGTTGGAATGAGCTTTTTTCCAATACCTGGTAATTCTCCTGGTTTCCACATACATATTCCACAGAAGAGGCAAAGGTTACTGGTGTATAGCATTACTTCTGTACGATGCTGTGTGTTTTCATTTAGGCACTCCCACAATGATTTCCATATCTAGCCACTTGCTCTTCTTATTTCTTGATAAGTGATGGCCTTATCAGGAAGACGGGGGCGAGTCTGTTACTGCTTTGAGTAAACAGCCTAAAGGTCATTTTAGATGTTGGCTTTGACACTCTTGGTTCAGTAGACACCCACCATAGCTGTCACCAGTATGCTGAAGTTACCTTCATGGAAAAACAGCCTTTCAGTGGGTCCTGTTTGCTCTTCAAAACAAGAGAGCACCGGTGGGCACTTAAGGATGAAATGAGGAAAATTCTATCAAATTCCCCTCAAAGATACCTGACAGAGCCATTTGGTCTGAGGTCAGGATCCAAGTGCTGGAGGTCTTGCTGAGGTCTGCTAAGGTTAGGGGAAAGTCCTCATGTGAGTGGGGTCTCTGAGTCCCTGTGTGTCCCAACGGGTGCCACAGTTCTAGCCAGTGCTCAAGGACCTGTTCAAGGAGGTTTCCCCAAGAAGTGACAGCAGCAGAAGACATCCCACCACCTGGGCACAAGTGACTTTATCAGGTGTGGCTATGTACTCTAGAGTGAGAGGGGTAAAACCAATGGCTCGCACGGCACCCCCACTTGGGGTATCCACCTGCACAACTGTCACACGCCCCACTGCCCTCCAACCCAGGCTTCTGCAAGTACCATTTCTCTCCTGCTGCACAAGATTGAGCAGTAGAACAGTAGAAGGCACAGCTTTGCTGAAATAGATGCACCCACTGCCAGAGTGTGTTGGCAGCACACACCACCACTGTGCCTCCATCAGTAAAAGGTTGTTCCAACACTATACTCCTGGCCACCTTCTCCCACACACTCTTCAGCATGAAAGCAGGAAGAACCCAGCAGAGAGATCTAAAGATACCAACATCCTGCAAAAGAAGAGTTGCATGACTAAAGCTAAGATCCAGAGCAAAGGCCAAAGCACCCACAGGGCTGATACAGCAATATGCCTTGTATTGACAACTTTACAGACTGAGCAACACATATTCCACAAGGGATACCACCACCCAAGGCAGAATCCAAAGTTCACTGCAGAATAATTCCTGAAGTCCTTTCAGGAAACTCCCCACAAAGTAACTTTCTTATCAAAATTAGATACTTCAGGCTCCTTAGCTCTCATTTTAGGCCCCTGAAGATAAAGTATTTCAAAAGACTGTGAAACAGGCAACTCTCACTGAAGTCCCATTGAAAGAGTTACTGTGGATTCAGGCCCTCAGGATGCTATTCTGGTACTGCCTGGTGCTTCACCTCTCTCCCCTCACACCAGCATGCAGACAGCTTAGTAGCAAGGCATCTCAGACACTTCTCCCCAGACTGAACACAGCACTTCCAGTAACTGAGGTACAGTGTCAAATCATTCATCCTGATGGAACAAGCCATCTGTGTCTACTTTACAAAAGTGGAAAGGTACAGCAAAGTCCAACGCTCCTTGTCCAGCTAGACACAGGTCTGAGACTCTCCTTAAAAGTGAGGGGACAGGTTGTACTGGTACATTACCTCCATTTTTCTGTAAAGAGAGGTAAATGCTAATATATATGCTGTTAAATTTCTATAGGAAGTGCACCTTGTATCATCTTTGCCTCACTTCTGTGCAGCTAAAAAAGAGGAGAGTGAAACCAGAACCATGATGAAGAACTACAGAAGACAGCAAATACATGTGTGTTCTTCCAAGATGATGCTGTCTTTTCAGAGCCAGACACTCAGGTTATTGCATCTACCAGCCCTTTTGCTTCAAGACACACATGACAGTACTTACCAGAACATCCTGTTCTTCTTTTCCACCATGCCTTTTGAAATCCAGCTGTAGCCATTGTGACCTCTGGCACTGCCCTCACAACCAACACAGGCTGTTCTGCTGTCCTTAAGAGATGAAACTTCTGGTTTTTAGAAGACATTCCTAGCACTATTCACTCTGAATAGCATTATCATGAAGCTGCTAATAGATAAAATCTACTGAGGACACATCCCATTGCTCATTTTCCCTCCCTTCACTCCACAGCAAATAAGGCTTCAGAGCTCAAGGCTTCAGAGACCTCTGCAAAAGCAGTCAAGCCCAACTTCCAAAAAAGCCCTGTATGGTATTGTATAGGCACAGTCAGAGCTGCTTTCTCCAGACACGGGGCTCCATTTTCCAGTACATAATTTTCACTTTGTGCTAAACAGACAACAGAGTGTGAAAACTCCCTTTTTTTGGGTTTGACATTATCGTACAGACAAGAAAACCATCTGCAGTTTTCAGCTTCAGCTTTTGCTCCAAGTTGGGATCTTTCTGTTACTTTTCCCAATACATTTTCAAGCCCAGACACTAATTCAGTCTACTCCCTACTTCAGCTGCTCTCCTACTCTGTGGGCAATGTCTGCTTTTTAGCATGATGCAGGAGTCACCAAACAGCACCTGAGTAGGGTGCTTATAACCCCAGGATGCCATACCAAAAAGCAGGCTCCTTGAATCCAGCACTTACCCAAAAAAAGGGCATGAGCTTGCCAGCTGCACAGCCCAGCAGTGCTCACTCAGGAAGGGTAGAACAGCATCGGTGGAACTTCTCTGCAGTCCAATATCACAACCTGTCATATCTTCCTTGCTAAAGGAATCTGGGTAAAGAAAACACAAGCTGTATTTAAGCAATAATACCTTCTGGGAATGTCTAGCAACAAGTGCTCTGAGGAACAAGCTGTGCCTCTGGCCCTTACCCTCACCACTCAACATTCTCAGGCTGACTGAGTTAAAATAGCTGACTTAAAAGTCATAATTGCTATTCTCAACAGTAAAA
>VYZP01043632.1:165520-191909 GCA_013400635.1 Hypocryptadius cinnamomeus
AAGACACTCTTATTTGTTTTTCACACTGTCCAGTAGCAATAACTCAATCACAGTGAAATAAGACTCACAGCAGCCCTCTTCTTCTCAGAGAAAGAGAGATCTTCCAGAAACTGTAAAGATACAACTTTAATTATATTCCAGTGTGCAATTACAACAAATGCCTTTTTTGCCCCATGTTAACAACATAAAAGGTCTTTAACTCTGAGGTGGCCCTGCTATGCTTGGTGAATGAATAAAGCAATGTTGACCTAAGAGGTGTTGATGTATCCCAGAGGGAGGGGAACAAACCTTCAGTGCAGAGCATCTTCACACCAGTACACTTCTCTCTTCCAGCCTCTACCTGACATAGACACACTGCTGGCAAAAGAAAACCAGGAGAGAGCTTTCTAATAGATGAACTCCACTAGCACCTTCTACTAGGCTTTAAGATATGTCCAACCTAGTTGTCTGTGCACATCCTGCCAGAAGTTACAACTGCCCCTGCAGAGTCAGCAAAGGGAACCTCTCTCTGTGTCTCATCAGACAAGAGATGCTCACTGAAGACATGGCAAAGAGGAGCTCTGGGCATATGCAGTATGCTCAAGCATCTGCAGCAAATCGATCTGTCTGTGGGCAACAGATGCCTTTGCAGACATGCAGCACTCCAGGCTCTTTTTATGCTCATTTGCATTTAAATACTGCTAATTGGAACTCAAACTTATACTTCCCTGGCTCTGAGCAAGAAAGGCATACCCCTTTAGCCCAGAGTTAATGCCTAGGCTTAGCTAATGGTCCTGGCTCTCTCCACCACCAACAGAGACAGTGCTGCTGTATGATTCACTCTCCTAAATCCATAATGAATCACTCTGGCCACCTTCAGTGAAGAGGGAGACACACAAGAGTGCCCTTACTTGTTCCTTAGAATACAGACCTGGCCTCCAGACAGCTCAAGAAGGATAAGATACAGCCTACCTGAATGGCCTTTTCTTTTGAATGCACCCAGTGGTCAAGGCAAATAAAAAAGGAACTCAGACTGTGGCTTCTTGACACAGCAACCTTACAAAGATATAATGAAAGCAGTAATCCAAACACACTAGCAGCTCCTGTAGAAGTCAGCAGCTGTTCCACATGAAACCCAAGTGTGCTACAGCCTGTGTGTAGATGTGTATCACACATCTGCCCAATATGAAGGCCACTGCCAATTCACATGCTGTGTATGTTTTCAGTCAGAAAAGAAACTAAGTGATTGATACAAGTGTCTGGAAACCAGGTCATGAGATTCCTTCTGCATGATCCTGGTGTCCTGCACGAAACTTCCTGTCCAGACAAACACCTGTACCCTCATGCTTTCACCACAGCTCTGATTTACATCCTTTGCTTGGCTTCTGCAGTACTTTTAAACCTTCCAGAGAGGGTCTGCTTGGGCCCAAGCTGCACTTCTGGGGAAGTGGCAGTGAAGAACAAGGCTCTGCCAGTGGGAAAGCAGATAGACTCTCCTGCTGGTTTCAAAGCTTCTGGGTGGGCACACCAGGCAGGGCAGGCTGCCAGGCTTCTCTCAGCAAGAGCTGCATTGCCAGAAATGACCCAAGGGATCCACTACATCATACAGAAGCACAATATTTACATGCAAACACCTTGTGCTCCAGTGTTCCCAGAGCAGCTGCCCTTTCTGCAGTGAGGATTCTGCCATGCCCATGAGAGGGCTGTTTAAGGCCCATTGGAACAGGCCCAGGCACTGGATCAAGTTTGACTGGCTCTGGAACATCCAGCTGTGTGGTGTGACACGTCCCTTATCTTCTGGAGGGAATGGGATTTTATGCATTTTCATTCTAAACACACAAANNCATTCTAAACACACAAAGCTGGTAGCCAGATGAAATACAGCACAGTCAGGCTCTGAGAAAAACTTCTTGTAGGTACAAAGACTGCAAGTGACATAAATCAGTCTTCATTTAACACTTTGCTGATCTCTGACTTGTGGATTGTTCTCCCTCTGAAAACCCTAACTACTCTTCTCACATGGGAATTTTGACCAGAGCCATTGAGATGTCTTTACACATAGATTTGGCACAGAGACTGCAATGGCAGTGAGATATTGATCTGACTGGACACAGCTTGTACCTACCCTGTGGCTGAGGCAGAAGAGCAAATGTCTATGTCAGCTATATCTGGAAAGAAAAAGGGTTTCTGTTTGAGTCAGCACACAGCATCAGGTAGCCAGGAACTGACTGCTCCACTGATACTTATGACAACATTCCTCATCAACCAGCTTTTGAAAGATCAGCCACACTGAAGTGTATTCCATCAATTGAAATATACTTATTAGGCAATATAAGCTGAATGCTTTGAGAGCACTACTTACAGCACTTTGTCCTGTACAACTCCTCGTAGGAACCTACTTCCAAGGCTTATAAGCTAACCAGAATGTCTAGACCAAGTTCTGTATGTGCTGTGGATAGATACACCACAAACCAAGAGTAGCAGGAGGACAGTTTCTCCCCTGCAAGTACATCATAAATAATACAAATCAGTCTATGAACGATGGGAGAAGACTATCAAGTGTATGCAACAGTCGTGACTTACACCTACCAGAAATGTGTGCCAACACATCACATCAATTGACTTTCTTTTCACTTGGTCTGCATCTGACCCTGCCATGTTCATTCCAGTAATAGAACAGCTTCAACCTCAAAGTTATCTTTCAAATAACATTTTTCAACTGATAACATGCTCCAACATGTAAATTAACTGAACTTTTTACTGCACTTCAGTCTATTTTTTCCATACAGGTTTAATGTCAGAATAATTGGGAAAATGAAAGAGTATCTTTTTAACAAAAATATGTGTTTTTGTAATTGACAGCACATGTCAAAGTCAACAATCAAACAGTTCAGGTAATGCAAGATAATGCATGTTTTCATTCCAATTATTGTTTTCTTAATTTAGCAGATAGGATTTTGACTGTATTTAAAGAGGAAATCAGCAAAGCAATACTAAATTTTCTGTAGAAGAAAGAGTCATAAAATAAGTCAGGTTACCACAGAAACAAATTTAAGCACACTGGTGCCACAAATCAAGTAATTAGGCAGAAAGAATAATTTAATGTCTTCAAAAATTAATGATTTATGATACTATATCATGTTTGGGACACAAATATTTATTATCTTGCATTTTCTACACCTTCTACCCTTTCTAATAAAGGGCAACTCAGCCAAGCCCAAGTAGTGAACAGTAAGACAACAGATGTTATATTTGCTCTCCCTTGAGAAGCAGAAAGCACATTTTATGTCAAATTACTCCATGCACAGGGAACACTGCAATACTGTGTACCTACAGCCATCCATGGACTACAGAATTAGACTCCTGTGTATAGCCAGCAGCAGCCTAACAAATTTAAATTAAACTGCCATAAAGTAGTCAGGGGCAGTCTTTTTAGTCTTGCCATACAGTACAGAAAGAAATGTATTGTGCTATATATTTGCCTTATTACTTAGCTTTTCCTGACAAGAAGCAAGTTTACCTAAACACCAGAAGCAGAGAGAGAACTTTAAGGCTTAAATCCTTATGCTCTTTCAGCTAGACATCAGTAATATCCATCTCTTCAACAACTCACAGTGCAAAGGGTTGTTATTTTCCCTGCAGGACTCTAATCTGATAAGGAGCCAAGACTCAAGCCAAATCTCAGCAAAAAGAGAAAGAAAAAATATTCTGTCTTCCTCTTTTTTTTTTCCCCTTGCTCACAGAACATTACCAAACTGACCTTTAATATAAGTTCAGCTCACAGAAGTAATTCTTAAAAGCCCATTGGTGGAGAGTGCATTTCCTTCTCCTTTCAGGTTGAAAAGAAAACTTTCTGTGAGTTTACTGTAATGGAGTATTTGTCTGTATCAAAAACACCCTGACCTCTCCAGCCACAAGATTAAATACCAGCAGCCCACTCTGTCACTAGTTCACTATTAGGAAATTACAGGGGAGGAAAGACACAACATAAAATTCACAGGGAGAAAAATAGAAAAAAAGACATCGGTAGTGGTGGGAGTGAATGAACAAGCTTAATAATGAAGCCAGTAAAAAGGAAAATACCCTCTGGCCAATTGATAATAGAAGGTTACTTGAGGCAAAGGGTCAGATCCTGAGCAGTGCAAACTGGCCCAGCTTCTCCAACCTCAGCAAAGTGACAGTGATTTACAGCAGCTGCAAAAAGCCCCAGGAGACAGAAAAACCCAGCTATAAAAATGGAACTGGAGGCCCACATTTTGAAAAGCTTCCACTCACTTTTAGCACCAGACTGAGGTACAGAGGTGACTCTGAGGGTTTGTTTCTGCGGGGGAGCTCCTGTGAAGTAAGCAGAAGTGTGAATTTACACTGCATTTATTCTGGGTCTTAAGTAGGCTGTAAATTCACACCCAACCTATTTTACAGGGATTTCCCCAAGTAGATAAGCCCTAAATTTGCCTCCTAATCATGGAGGTATACAAAATAAATAGATGCTTTCAAAACTGCAGACCCACACAGGAATCTCTCTCTTGCTTGTAGGGACAAGTGGGTACTGAATAGTATATATATTTTATTGTAGTCCTGCAAGTGCATGGTGCCCTTCTTTCAACCACTGACCCCAAGGCCTCCTCCAATCATCTCTTTCAATACCTTTTTAAACTCCTGGATCTGTCCCAGCTTCATGGCACACTTCCATACCCCAGCCCCTGGCTTCTCCCTTCCCCATTGCAGTTCCACATATGAAGGTCCACATTTCTTTACTTACTCACCCCTGACCCTCAGGGGGAGCAGTAACTCCTCATCCTCGCGCAGAGGTGGTGTCTCCTACCAGTTTCCTACCTCTCAACCAACCTAACCATGCTCTGATCATTCATGCCTCATTCACCCCCAGAAGCACTGGATCCCTGGGTTAATGCATGTCCTTTGAAACCTCCTTCAGAGTCATAAGGTTAACTCCATGCCAAGAAATGCCAAGAAGCTGGGCAAGATTATTCACACTTTCTTGGCTGGAAGATGCTTTTACACAGAGCCGAACGGGCGGGAGCCAAGAGGAAGCAGCCGGTATGGTCACAGCTTCACCAGGGTCCTCAGGATGGGGATTTGGTCCTCAGCAGGCTAGGGTGACCAGCTTGAATCACACAAGGCCTGGGCCCTTTCCCTGGAAACTCCCTTTCCCTGGGAGGGGCAGCGAGGCTGTAATGGAACAGAGCATTTATGCCTTGACTAATCTAGGATGATGCACTGCTTGAACAGCTGCCTGTGCTGGCTCAGGCGTCAGCTAAATCCCACCTGTGGCCATACCACCCTAATACAGTGACAGCACTGTATCCTAAAGGATCCTTTTCAATAAGTCAATTTAGTAATACTCTCTGTCACCTGAAACAAACACCAGGTTCCTCAAAAACAGCCTGGAATGCCTTCCTTCAGTGAAATGCCTAATTTCGCAAAGTATGCGAGTCTGAAAGTCAGTTAACACTTAGAAGTTTTAATTTTCAGGGTATAATTTCTTTCATTTGAAGTTTTCCAAGGCTATAGATTTCCTGTCTATTATCTCTCTCTTGGTGTTTAAAAACTCCACAGCCTTAGAATAGGAAGCTGTTCTAAGTCCTTACTGGGCCTACCACTTATAAGGTAACAGGGATAACCACCAGCACATTCCCTAAACAGGGCAGCCCAGAGAATTCAGTCATCAAAACCCACCCAGCAAGGCAAAGGAACAGGGCCCTCCATGTTATTTTAACAAGCTACTGTCCCCTGAAATCATTGGCAATACTAATCTATTTATCTTGCAAGTAGACAAATGTACATGACTTTCCCATGCAATAACACTGATTAAACTTAGAGCATTTCAGGCAGATCATATTTCTCAAATAAAAATCAGACCTTATTAACCCTCAAAGGAAATTCCACATAAAAACACAGCATCAAAAAGCCAGGAGCATGTAAGAATTCAGTCTGCATTTCAGTCAAAATTCTGTGTTCCTTTTAACTGCTCCAGTTGCAGAGTTTTCAGAAGAACAGTGAGCTGTCCTTAGAGAGCTAGCCAGTAGAAGGACCACTGCTCTCTTTCTTACTCTGTCACATAGTAGGGAGGCCTTTATGCCCTGTAAAATGTAAAATATTTTAGAAAAACAAAAGCAGGAAACAAGCTGGGATTTGGTCAAGAGTTCATGCTGGCTGAATCACTGTGCTGTGGAAACCACCAGCTCTAAAGATGGAAAGTCCAGAGCCATTCATTACCTCAAAGAAAGAAAAGAAGAATAAAAAGACCCTCAAGACCCATTTAGCTTGCTGGTAAGCTGCTCCAACACCTAAAACATAAAAGAGGCTACCTATCGACAGCTGCCTTGATCTTTTTCCTCTTCATCACTCTCAGAGCACAGCCAGCAATTTTATCTGCACCATAGTTTTTCATATTGGGTGCAGTGAGAATTGTTTAAATGTCACTCCCTGACTCAACATGCAGAAATGCTGTAGGGTCAGGGCACTGCTTCTTCCCTCCACATCCTGCACCTATTGCCCTCTTCAGCCTTTCCCCAAGGGAAAAAAATGTTCATATTTTACAGATTGAATATGGCCAGTTTCTAAGTAGAGATCCATTCAGACTTCTCTGGATTTCCTTGGAACCTCTCAGCCACCTAGAGGAAATATTGCTCAGAAGCAATTAAGGTCAACTGCTCTTGGACAGATAATAGGGACATTTAGGGAGGCATCACAGCCATTTTGAAACAGGCCTGGAAAATCTTAACGTTGTTAAAATGTGTATTCACAGCTGCTGATAAGATCTAGTAACGATGTCTGTGTTGTGCCGGTGCATTTCATCGCCTTTCACAAGCCAAAATCTTACCAGCAAATCATTTTAGCAAACTTTAAAAGGCAGTGCTGTGCCCAGTGCTTGTGGGAAGAACAGTTCTTGACAAGCTCACCATACATTTTTTACTTTCCTTGTTTCCAAAGTACTGGCATACAGAAACACACTATACTTAGGCACTAAATACATTTGTCTCAGCTAACCATCACATTATTTGACATACTGCTATCACTAAAGCCAAGAATCCTATCAGCTTCCAGACTCACCTGAATGCTGTGCAGCCTTTTTGTCCATGCTGGATGGGGTGACCAAGAGCTGCAGCACAAAGGGGATGAACCTGTGCTGCAGAACAAGAGAGCTGGTCCAAAGGCTAAATATTGTACCATGAGGAAACCTAGGATCAGCAGTTCTGCAACATATTTCCTTACACAGACTTATCTCCATCATTTATTCTCTCTGTGCCCCCGCTCTGTAAAATGGTACTTTTATATAACAGTCTCTGTGAGAATATGGTATGAAGTGGCACATTGACAGGGAACATGGAAATACCTCTGAATCTATAACTCCACATTACCAATCAGTCATCTTAAACACCCAAAAATGAATGATTCCAGAGAATGTTACAGTGGAAGTGACTCACAAAAGACTGAAGAATCAACACTTTCCTGAACTGAATTCAGTTTTGTGAGTGTAAGCTTTAAAGGGTTCATTTACCATAGTGATTCCATTTGGAAAGCAGTCTTTGAAAATTATAAGCATCTTTCTACAGAGTAAACTGCCAGCTAGCAGCAATGTTATTTCATAGCACTGGTGTCAATGACCATGGAAGCCTTCCAACTCAGCAAAGCATGTTCCAGGATGTCTTGAGAAAAAGATATATAAAAGCAGAACAATCAAAAGCCTGGGACTGTTGTGCATTAGTTTTGCACACTTAATGGAGCTGGTGCTACAAAGTGCTTCTAGCCCTTCACAGGCAATATGTCAGAAGGCAATCCATCCTGAAATACTAAATCACACTAGACTTCAGATATGCACCAACTTTACCTACAGAGGCTTGCATCAATCAATGAATCATTCTCCCTTTCTCTTTCTTGCAGGGCTTATAAGGCATGACCACTCCTGGTGACCTCCCCTGGTGCCCTAGTCCTTTGGACTTTCACTGCTCTCAGCTCCATGTGCTGCCAGCACCTGTACCATGAAACAGTCCATTCTGAGTACTCCCTCTGCCCCCTCCCACTACACCAGTGTTCAAGTTTGGAGTAGCAGTGTGCTTCTGAAGCCAGAATGCCCCACTTACTGTGCAGCCCCCAAGTACAGAGCAGATTCCTTTCAGATGGAACTAAGCTGGAAGAGGTACCCCAGCAGCACAGGCAAAGCCCACAGGCCTCACATGGTGTGCAGGCCAGGGGAGCTCAGCAGAGCTCCAGCTCTCCAGGTCCACTCCTAGCTCCTACTACCATCACTTGTGCAGAAGTTGCCTTGAAGTATAAGACCTTCCTTCTCCTCCAGGCAAAGCTAACAAATCTTTTCTACTCGGCACAATGACCCAAAACTTACCTTGCTCTCCTCCAACCCCCTCAAAAAACAGTTTGATGCCTGTCTTTTCAGACATTTACCCAGCCAGCACCTCCAATGGATCATAACATTTGAACTGTTGTATTTTTAGACTAGTCATTAATATTGTCATCATTTAGGTCCTTGCCCATCTGCCAGTATTCTGTCACTCACCTCTTCCCTTTTACCTATTTCTACTCTTGGACTCACTTGTCCAGTTATTATGATTTTAGCTATGAATAAATCTCAAATTCATCACTAACACCAAATTAATATGAAGTAACACAATTTTCTGTGATTTCTTAGATTTCATGTGACTGAATTTCTATGTGAGTTCCACCAGCACAATCTGAACCTTCACATTACCTACAGAGAAACCATGTCCTTTTCTCTCTCCATTAACTCCAGCATCTCTTTGTGGGCTAATCCAGGACACACAGAACTGAATGGAAGGACCTCAGCTGACTGCAAGAGGCAGTCCCCTAAATGCACTTAATGAAGTCATTCAAACAACTGATGCTATTTATGTTGAATTTCATGGCTATATGACATTCAGAGATAACCATGCATGTTCTGTGTCTTTAGCAAATACATTTTTCCTATTATACAATCTGAAAAAATACCGGTTTTGTTCTAATGTAATTGTAAGAATCAAATTTATATACAAGACCTTTAGAAAACAGAGACCCACCTCTAAATGCAAAGAACAAACATTTGCATTACCTATTTATATTAAAATATGCAGAAATTTCCTAAGTATTCAGTCAACTTATAAATTTTTATAACTTCTTCAAATTGTTAACATTTTTTTAACACACAGCATTATTTCAGCTTTGTGGAAGGCTCAATAACAATCTTTCTGGTCTGGAAAAAAAGGAAAGAACATTATAATAAAGAATGCAGAATAAATAAAAACAAAACAGTACAAGCCGTACATCCACGCATACAAAGACAACTTTCATGGTGAGCTATAAGCAAGTATAATAACACAATGTGCTGCATGTTGATTTCACCAGTGAAAAGAATTTCTCCAGTTATTGAAGACTTTCCTGGCAGAATTTCAGAAAAAAAATTCTGACATTCTCCCAATCTGACTTCTGTGCAATGCAAGTCATGCACATTTTAAATACCGATGAATAATACTGCCTTTCTTCTGAGAACTGTTAACAGCTGTAGAAACTATTATAGCCTGCTTAAAATCATGTCTCTGTAGTCAATACTCTCCAGACACTTAGCAATACTAAAGCTATTCCTGGGACTAAACTAGAATTGCTATGTGAGTACAAAGTTTGATTTATGTTGAAGTGAAACAACAAACATCTGATCTTTCCTTTTTTTAAATAGCCATTCACATAAACACAAGAATCAGCTGCATAACTAGAAAGTGATGTACCAAATTTACAGAAATTGGACAAAAGAAGACCACCCACAGTTACCTTCAAAAAGAAAAGATTTGTCAAAGGGTGAAAGATGGCTGGTTAAGATACTTTGTATAGCCACGGCCACCCTAACATCTTTGTGGTGAGGCTGCGGTGCACGAGTGTTGTTTCATGAATCTGGTTTTTCAAGTTTTCTGAAATACACAATATTACCAGCAGCCCAGTCCAATATCTTGGCAATGCTCATCACCAGCTGCTCTCAGACAGGTCATAGGCACAGTGGACTGCATAATAAAATCATCCAGATGCATTCAAGAGGAAGTCAAGATCTCTGTGCAGTAACATTATTTTTTCACATCACAGAGCACAGGTGGGAACAGGAGAAATGCTCTGTTGTGGCCACTCTGACATTTTTGAAATCATGACTGGAAAAAAGAGAGGAAACACAAGTGGAACAAGTGCAAACCTCAAAAGGCATAAGATTTCAGATTATGTTCTATAGATTCATGTCTATTACTAAGATTCCTCATTCTAAAAAACTGACACCAAAATTCCTTTTTTTTTACATATCTTTGCCTTTCAAGAAATAAAAACACCTAAGTAAATATTATCAGATTTTTGAGGGTTTATGGTCTCTGACAAAGAGTAATTAATTTGACTAGTAACAATAATAAAGTGAGGATTAAGCTAATTTCAAGTAAGAGTCTCTTCCTCCAGAAGAGTACCATAAATCAATCAAGAAGCCTTAAGCAGCTTCAAATTAATTCTCCAGCTTCTTCTAGATTAATTCTAAATCTTCAGCTCTTAAAGTATCTAGAAAGGTGAAAGATAAGCTAATTGTTCATCTCATTATTAGTTTTTCTTCAGTCAGAAAGTTACCTTATTTATAGCATCACACTTCATCTTCTAATCAGAGCTTTCACGGCAGTTTTGTTGCATTACCAGTATGGCACAGGGACACCTCCACCTTCTCCAGCAGACATGCAAGTAGCAGAATAACCTGTGTGCCCTTCTGCTGCCCCAGGTGCCATCAAACACAGCTCTCCACACAGCCCCTGTGCTTGGCTGGGGAAAACATGACTATGGTATCAGTGCTGCTTTCCAAAAAGCTGCTGTTAGTTCCACCACTAACATTTACCAGGCATGACTGGTGCAGGTGCCCAAGGATGGAAATTCAACTGTCACTAAAACCTGACTTGCCCACCCCCGCTGTAATGGGACTGAGCGAGAGCGAGGACTCCAGAGGCAACACAAAGCTTGAAATTCCAAATGCAGACCTAACACAGAGCAGAAATGCTGTCATCCTCTCTACTTTCAGGTCAAATTCAAGCTGTGTGCTCAAGATCCCAGTTTGCCTTTACAAAGTCCTATCTCAGGCTGTTCCAAACCCCTCTGCTTTTCTTCCTCCCTACTCACTCACTCTGCTTTTCTCACTCCTTTTGTCCTTTAGGGTTTCCTTTTCTCCTCTGTGCTCTGAGTCTTATCCCATGCTGCTCTCTGGGCTAAGATCTACCCCCCTGGGAAGGCTTTGGATGTCCTATCTCAATAAACTTGGGATAACATTCAAATTCAATGGGAGTAAAGCTGACCCATATCATTGGGGCCCTCTTGCCAAGCATCCCCTGTCCTTCCTCTTGCCTCATCCTGCCATTATTTAGTGTCTGTAACTCTCCCCTTCTTCTCCTTAGCTGTTGGCCTACACTTCATATTTGCCAATTTTGCCATTCTCAGACTGAGAGTTCCTACAGGCAGAGTACCAAGTTGTTAGATTTTCCCTTACTTTGTCTACAAAATGGTGTCTATTCAATGTTTTCCCATAACAATGGAAAGAGATGATCATTTTACAACACCAAAGGAAGGAAAAAGTGTGCACACAAGCAGGAGGAGGACAACTATTTTCTTAAATTGTAATAGGCAACTAAGGAACTACTTTTTTCAAAATCACTGATCTTATACAAGGTAAAAAGGCATTGTTTAGAAAAAAGCATAAGAAAGGCACCAAGGTTACTAGAGACTACCATATCCTTTGGTCTGGGAATTTCAGCTGGGCTCTGGCTCTTAATTCAGCACAGTTACAAGGTAATTCTGCAAGTACAATCCTCTAGGGACTGCAAATGAAAATAAAAGCCATGTTCAAATCAACTGATTTCAAGGTCACGTATTTGAAATCAAGGCAGCAGGGAACCAAAAGGCCTTGCAACACTTACAAAATAAGCAGAAATCATGCAACCAGGAAATTCTCACAGGTATAACAGCAACCTGGATCTGTTAAACTCAGTGGTCAGTAGTTCCAATGAATATAGTAAGAAAAATTAGGCTGTGAGTTAAGAGATCAGATAATTTGTAATGGGAGGCTAACAGTGGACCACATGGAAAATTAAGTGGCTTGGAATGCAGACAAGCTTTGAGAGAGGGTGAAGCAATGGCTGTTTTGAGAACCCCTATTGGGCACTGCTATAGAGTGCTAATAATGTGTCAAATGCACTAAAGGCTGCAACACAGGCAGAAGGAGTCAAACAACTTTACATAATGATATAAAAAAGTTATTTCATCCATCACAAAAAAGAAATGTAACAGAAAAATCTCTAGCATGTAGGCATAAGTGTGAGAACAGATCTTCCCAGCAATGGATCAGGAAGATCTGATCTTTGGCACTATTTCCAGAATGACAAAACTTTTAGACAGGTTAATCTCTTTACCTGTCTGTGGGTAGCAAAGTCACTGATAACTGAAAAACTCTTAAGCAACCTTCTGTGCTGTTTCCTATTGCAATAATTGTACACTGACTGCGCAGAACTGAATGGTGCCTGGTATCAATATTCCAAAACATGTAACTATCCATCCAGATATTTACACTGCCTCTCTCCTACTGCAGGGAGACTACAAATACGAGCACAAGGGGCAAACAATACTATTAACACTTCTTGCTTTGGCTGGTATTGCTGTGTTAGGGCAGTCCACAGGCAGGTGCTGTCGTTTCTGACAAGCCTGTTGGATAACAGCGACAGGAATCTGTCAGATGCAGCCCACACACAGGATGTGTCCCGCACAGCGTGCTGACCTCCTCCAAAGAAGTTTCATTTTAGAACTCCACGGAACATGTTACAAATACCAGCTGGCAATGTGCGATGTATCAGAGAGAAAAGGGAAGGCGCAAGGGGCAGTACAAATAACAAGGAAACGCCCTCTGAGGGCAGCAGTGGGCTTGCTGGAGCACGCTGTGTGATCGCTTGGAGAACCAGGCGGGATCTGTGTGACAGAGGGACGCCCGGCCCAGCAAACATGGAAATGTGCAAAGGCACTTTTGTGCTTCCCCTGCAATTCCCTGACTCTGCAGTTGCCAGAAGATTAGTGCTGTCTTAAAGACAACTCGAAAAACTTCAGGCTTGGCCAAGAATAAAACCAGTAATAAAAAAACTAATAAAGAGTAAGTGCCCTTACCTTCACAGGATCATATTCACACCACAAGCAACTGCTTTTTCCCCAGGAAAAGGCCCTCGCCAGTGCACAAGATGTCAAAGGCCTTGCACATTGCCTCACTACAACCTCACAGCCTTCTTCTTCCATCTCTTCCCCAGCCTTCTTCTGCCATCTCTTTTTCCCAGGACAACACAGTTCAGAGGGACCTACTTACTCCTGATTTCCGCCTTCTTTACACCACTTGAGGTGCAAAGCTGATGGAAATGAACAACCAACCAGTCCCACCTCCTAGGCAGACAATATCAGAGACTCCCAACTAGTAGAAGAGCCTTTGCACACCCAGCCATGAGAGCTGAGTGCTTCTGCTCCCATGCAAGAGGCTACCAGATCCACAGGAGAGCTTTAAACTTTAATTATCAGACCACCCTCCTGAGCCTATGAAACAAATATGTGTCCTCTGTCTCCCACGCTGTTGCATGCATGCTTCCCACTACTGGAGAGGGATTGACTGGACAGGTGTCAATACCTTGAGCTACACAAATATATTTGGGAGAGCATTTCAGCAGCATGCTGAGAGCTTGGGTTCAGTATGGTATGAAAACAAATAATGGCAGTATTGTCTTTTTAACAAAAAGTTTAAAAAAAAAAGTCCCTGACATTATGATTTTGCTTTTGAAAATTGTATTAAGACCAGTGCAGATACTATTACCAAAGAAGAGATTTGTGAACACCAACAAAATGATTCACCAGTCCCTCGGTAGGAAGTGGTATCATTGCATCACATCTCCATGAGAATGGCAGAAGAGATGCATTGTTTCACAGGACAGTGAAGTGCTGTATTTTCCAAAATAAAAGTATTAAATCTGCAAGTGTGTATGACAAATGAGAGGAGGAAAATTGTCTGGGCAGTGGCGATCAGATGCTTGTAAACACTATTGAACATTTACAATCTGATCTGGCATAAATTGCAAGCTGAGAGTAATGTACAAATTATACCACAGTCCAACCAGATTCTTTTCTATCTGGTTCCATCACTTCTTGCTTAATCCCTCAAGCCAAAACCAGTTAAATCCTTTCCTGCTCCTTGTTTAGCAGCCATACAGTGAGTATGCTCTCACATTCTCTTACCTAACCCAGTCCCACGCTCTCTGACCCACATCTCTGCATCTCAGAACAGGCACTCAGTCTTGCCAGGCATTTATACTCCTCAGCAGTACACCTGCTCCTATCCTTTGCCATGCCCAGCATCATTACCCAGGTGCTCCAGTGCTTCTTAGGTCAAAAGGCTTCTGCACAGCCAGGTGGCCTAGGGAACCCTAAAGCTCTCCCAACCCCTGTGTTACACAGATTCTTGCCTTGTGGCTCACACTAAGGAGAAGCAGGATATACATATGAGGCTGCTAGGGAGGCAGAGAGCAAGGAAGTTTTAGGTTTCAGCATGTATGCTGCATGTCTTCAAGGATGACACACTGGGTAACAGGTTTTTTAGTTCTTAGAACCGTACCTCATGCTGGACAAGCTCTCTGCAGTTGTGCTGGGCGGTATTAGCTTGTCAGCACCTCAAAGCCCTAAGCATACTGCACTCTGCCATGTCTTTTAATTAATGATCTGCTCCTTGCACAGCAGGCAGCAGGAGGCTTACAGCTACATAACTACCAAACTGACAATGACAAGCTGACATCACCCAGATTAAGAGGATTTTCTTTCTTTTAATCTTATTCCTTCTCCTCAGCCTGCTCTATGTTCCAAGAGGTCAAAGTACCATCCCTCCAGTTCACTTAACAGTGATGCTTCTCCCTCACCTACAACTCTTCTCTCATAAACCTATACTTAAAGCACCTAACATCAGCAGCCCCAAGCATTGGAAAGACAATAAAATTTGTGTTGCTTTCCTCCCCAGCCTGCTGCCCACCTGTGCCAGAGATGAAGGACATTTTGAATCCAGGGAATTGCCACAGAAGAGAATGGAAAATTTTTGACTGGCTTATTTTCTCCAAAATTCCTTTAACTCTCTGCAGGAAGACTGGCGGGTCTGTTGCTATGCAGATCTGCTGGCCCACAGCATGCCAGAGGCTACTGTCAAATCAAGGCTTTAGGAGCAATCACAGAGCAGCAGGCACATCCAAACAGCACTGGAGAAGTCATCTGCAAGGAAGAGCAAGTCCCATGCCATGTAACATGAAAGCAAGTAATAAGTATTTATTCTGCCAAACATCACTCCTAAACTCCTGGGGACTGGGACTTTTTTATGCAACTCATATCCTCCAATCTAGTAACCTCAGTTCCCTGGAGACTGCTGCTGTAGGACACATAGACAGGGCTGAGAGCTGAGAAGCTCTGGGATTTCTAAAGTATCCAGCCACACTTGGAACCAGCCAGAGCAATGTAGGACTCCCCATGTAACCCATCTGCTTCCCTGGGTTCACCTAGAAAAGCAAACCACCAGCCCTCCAGCTCAGCCCTCAGTTACATGAAGCAGCAGAGTGGAAGGGAAGCTGCTCTCTTTATTTCAGCAGTGCCCACAGGCTCTGGTGCACTGACCGACAGTTCCTGTCCCACAGAGCTGCATCTAAAATAACAAACAGCCAAAGGGAGGAGACACACACCAACAGGAAACTTGACTGATTTTTCTGTGTGGTGGAGAATGAGTGACTATATTTTTGATACAGTTGCAAGCAAGACCTCAGGGGTCTTGAAAAACAAAATGGAAATGTCACCTGCTTTAGACAAACACACAAAGCACTGGGTCTGATTTTCCACTAGTGACCCTTACATAACATCCACATAACTCAAACAATTTTCACATTTACTCCTCATACAATTAAAAAGAAGATAATCTAATTCTCTGTTTGGTTTGGAGAAAAAGCTACTGCTTTTGGCATACAGAAGCATAAGTAACCTGTTAGCAAGCATTTTAGAGAACATCTCCATTTGGTGAACATATTCCCTCAAGTTATTTCTATGATCTAAGTGAGCAGCAAGTGCTGTACTCATCTCTTTCAAAATTATTCACTATCATCAGTTAATGAGTCCTGCATTACAAATTCCATCCAAAAAGCCTCCTTGTTGTACATGCACAGCACTTCACTAAAGTCATGGAGACATTCCCCAGACAGAGCAGACTGAAATAGATCAGACACCCAGTCTGTAACAATTACCTGGAAAAGTGAATGTTTCCTTTCTTCTGTGTACTATAAAACCTCACGTACCACAGGAATAGAATCTTAAAGGCCACACAGTACTTTCACTTCATGTGTGCATCTTCCACTGATGTCAACTGGAATAAGTGTGAGCACCTGATTCTCAGCCAGTGTAACTTCTGCCAGGAACTATTTTCAAACATACCCCATCAACTCTGGGCTCACACTTGTATCCCAATAAAATTTCACTTCTCTCCACATCATCAAGACTTGTACTTAAAAGTGGCAATATTTAGCTTGTGCAAGTAAAACTTTATCAAATACTGGAGCCTCTTCGAAAGCTGAAAGCACTTTAGATCTTGGCTCCAGGAAAAACAATCTCTGCTGTCCAGAGTTTCAAATGGGATGGCCACATTTCTAGGCATAAGGACAGCTGATAACTTAGGGTGAGATTACCATAGTTTAAGAATTTAACAAAATGAAGATGGGTTAAGCCATCTTCACCACATGACTCGTGCATAAAGAGCAGAGCTCTGCTGGAGTTCAGCTGGTTCCTGAAGCACAGCTGAAGAGTTACAGAATGTTAAGCTACAGCATCGTGGCTGCTTCTAATTGTCTCATATTCTAAGAGCTAAACTATCCTTGTTCCAAGGCATGAGTCAAAATACTGCAAGAAATGCAGGTCATGAAGTAGAAGAAAGGTTATTTTGAACTTCTTAGACTTCTCACAAAGTTTTCCTTTTCTGCAGATAGATTTAACCAATTTCATCATTTTGGTTACATCAGAACATCTTTATATCAGAACAACCAACTTTTTGTTATCAAGCCCCTTTTTTTAATTCTAGCTATATGCCATTCCCTTGAACTCAAATAGCTCAGAGTCACACATAAAGATTGAGATGAGATAATGGAAATAAAAGATAATGAATCCACTGGTTTTGTACACAAAATCAGCATCCGTAATTACAAAGCAGTCAACACACTGGCTCTGACTTGAGTTACATTACACACTGGCCCCTTGGGATCCCAGGACATAAAATCACCTTTGCTCCCTCTGTCACAGGTCAAGTATAGCTCAGCCAAACCAGGAGATTTGTGCCAAACAGTTTGTATTTCCAACAATTAAATATTGAATTCTTCTTTTAGGAGTCATTCAGAAGTCACGCTTACACAATTATTTGCATACACAGCCACTTTATTTCAGCCTCCAATACAAAAAGCTATTAACAGTTGGCCAGATTCTGCCCTCATCTGTCCCAGTGCAAAACCCCATCATTTTCATTAAGATCAGTGAAGCCAGAGTTTCATACCATACATGGGAGAGCACTACTCCTTTTTCATGAGGCAGCTCACATTGCCAGTGAGTTGTGTGCCTGTGGCACATGTGACCTGAAGGTTTCTGTTCTGTGGCACGGGCCACCAGTTCTGCTCACTGTTCCTCTAACCCTTCTGCAGCCTCACCATATCCCTCATGGCCTTAATTTTAAATGGACTTTGTTTCAATGACAGAACAGAGCACATTACTTATTCCCCTTAATTCACTGGATTTACCAGAAGCACACTAGCTGAGTACCACTGAACAAAAGGCAAATTTGTTTCTACAGTGTATTTACACACAATAAAATGAACCAATCAAGCAAACAAACTGTACACAACGTTCCCTATTATGAACTGAAACCAGAATAAACTCTCCTCAGTATTTCCAGTACTTATAAAAGCATGCTTATGTCCTGTGTAACCCAGGGCTTACATCAATTACTTGGTCCTCAAAGCTTTCACCAAGTTTTCTCCACAGTATTTACTCCCTGGAACCCAAAGGAGTCAATAGATAACTGGTCTCCAACACTGTTTCTCAGTGCCCTCCACACTGAGGGCAAATTTTGCTCACTTTTCCTGACTGACAGATCACCCTGGTTTAACCTCCTGGACCCCCTCTGCTATACACGTTACAGCCATGGTAACACTCCTGGTGTAACACCTGGCCAGAGGGCACCAGGACAAGTGCACTGGGAAACAAGCATGCTGCTGCCAGCCAGTCAATTACAACGAGCACCAGAGCAGACACAGCCAGCCTGAGAGAACAGAAACGTTAATTGCGCTGCTCTGCATGCCCACAACAGCTGGGTTAGGAGTCACTGCTCTGCTCTTCTACAGGCACAGTGTTTGGAAGTGCATAACCATTGCTTTGTGCTTCTATTTCTTTCTGGTAATGTAATAAAGCAATTCCCACTTATAAAAAACGTGAGCACTTGTGACCATAATGAGGTTCAGAGAAGGTACAACCCCTGCTATGCAACACACACAGAGCTGTGGCTGAACAAGCTCTCGTTCCTCCCATCAGGCAGTCTGACCTCAGACTGGAGGCACACACCACCCCATGCAGCACCATCCTGCAGCACTATGTGCCCTGCAGACACAGTTTTCTGCCACCTTGTGTGAGCACACAGCCTGAGAGGCAAACTCCCCCAAATACTTCTCCTTGCACAAAGGGAAAAGTAACTTATTTCACAAATACAAGGCACACTGAATCACCCCAGCTTGACTACTGATCCATGCCAAATAAACAGTGCTAGTTTCAAGGAGCTCCTTCTGACACCCTTCCACTGAATAATTTAATTGAAGGGGAAAACTTGACGTGTCACAGCACAGTATCTCTGATGCTAATTCACATGTCTTTTTTTTCCTATTAGATTACATGGAAGCAGAAGGTTGTCACATTTTTCAAGAAAAAATGCTAATAAGTGGGTTTTAACTCTCTGGTAAGCCTGGAAAACAAGGCAAGGGGCAAGCCAGCTCCTCTGTGCACAATCCCCCAGTGACTCAACCAGAGCATACCTACATGAGGGAGGAACCAAGAAGAGAATCAGATAATTGTGTTCCAAGTGTGCACAGCCAGATTTGTAAACAGAGAACGTGGTCACTGTATTTGAAATGGAATATTATCATCTCAATAAAGCAGCAGTATGAGACTATGCATTCAACATTTTAATTCCCAGATAAAGCTAGGGTAAAAGCACAGCAAATTTACAAAACAGCTCTTAGCTGCTTGGAAAGGACATCGGTCAGGCTGCTTGGACAACCTTACTTGCACCTTCTTGTATAGGGAATGGGTGACTGGATACTGGAATACAGTATCTGCCTCGAGTGTAAGTCTAGTAACAGCTTCAGAGCCTTCTGCCTCAAATCCCCGTATGCTGACACAGCATATATGGGTGACACATATGTCCTATTCAGCATTATGCATACACCAACAAATATAGATGCAGATAACCTTGACAAATCAAGTACTCATGTGATTTTTTTATATTCTCCCAAACATTTGCCACTGTTACTGCAATGCCTTCCAAAGGGAGAAGCACCAGTACAAGTCCAAAAGGTTACACAAACGAGGACCTCCCTCTCCCTGCACACCAGGAAGAACTTACACTGTATAATAAGGACAAAGCTTTTAGCATAACTCAAAAGCCACAAGAACTACAAGAACACAGCAGAAGAGATCAGAGACTTTGTTAGCTGAAAAGAAAGTAAAGTGTGCAAAGTTACACAATTGTTTTGTGGACTTAAAATTGTGTTGGCACCCTCATACAGTGTTGTAAATTTAAGTACAGACATAAAGATACAAATACAGTTACAACACTGTCATGAGTTCCATGCAAATAGGTCTATATGAGCCATGTCAACTCTTGTGTGCAAGGCTCTCTGCAGGATCAGGACTGTAACCTATGTACAGAAATGCTGGTAAAATGTGTTTATGTAATATGTAAATAGATAAAGAAAAGTACATTCACACCAACTACTGAGGAAAGAAAACTAATCATTTTTCTACTGCTAAAAGTACTGAATCACTTACCATCTGGTTTGTGAGGGAAAAAAAACCTCAGCCCAATCCAGCTATGAAGAAAATCCTGTCTAAAAAAAGTAATCACATGCTAGATCCCCCTAAGTTTAATTTCCAATCACTTTAACACAGCAACATGGAGAATTTTGTTTTCCTGGAAATAAAAAAACCCCAAACCAACAGTAAGAAGGATGTGCGGCTTGTTAGGCCCTGATCCTTTTATGGGAAATAGTGGAAGCTACTTTTCAGGAAAAAGTGGAGTTTCTGCATCTGTTTCTGCTGGAATTCTAATTTTCCAAGAAAAATCTACCACACTTCTGTTACCATGCTCTGAAATGCAAAAGTAAAAAAAAAATATTTAGTATCTGAACTAACTTGCCATTATACCTTGACAACTTTGTGATGGATCCTCTATCATCCTAAGTTATACATATGCAGAAGTGGCATGCTACTGACAGGTGTATTATTCTACCCTAAAAAGGGCATAAATACTCTGAGCATTAAACCACAACCAGCAAAGGTCATGTTCATGGCTCTGGCAAAGATCTGTCATTTCCAAACTTGTGACTTGTCACTTTGTCCTCAAACACACCACTACTATCTTAATTTTTAAAGAAATGAAAAATTTTATATCATCATTTCAGTCCACACTTCAAAACTCAGCCTACACACTGCACTGATCTTCCAAAGGCCTTTGTATGTCCCCTTTAACAGCTGTTCATCTGCAGCTGTATGTCATGGAATCAAAGTTCTCTGTTCCCTGCACCACACCAACTCACCTCTTGGTGCTGCCTTTCTGGAACATCCCCCTGACCTCATTCACTGGCATTTCATCCATGCTAGCATCTCTTCCTTCTCTTTTTCCTTGATATTTTTCTCTACTAATTGCCAATGATTTCTAATTGATGTCCTTTGATTTGGAAGTAGTCAGACACTGGCTGTTCCCTCAAAGTGAGATCAGTGCTATGCATGGGTGGGTGTAACAATTCTGGAGGTCTTGGCCTTTTTCTTCTGCTTCCCTCAGTCCACTTCACTTGCTTAAATACTTGAATAAAATTTCCTTCCTCCTCACAGAGGCATGGAGTCTAACACAGACCATTTACCTATAGGACAGAGAATGATTTTATGGGATTTACCAATTAACCTAAACCTTACAAAAGAAAATTCCATCCCACTAAATACCTTACCCACTAAGTTTTACCATTAACCTCTTTTGCTGCTGAACACTAAGTCTTTCCATGAAAAAAAAAAAATATTATTTATTTAAAATTGAAAAATATTCTTTGCCTGTCCTTTCCTTCTTAAATTTGTCATTGTTGATTAGCCCTATATAGATCCCCACTGGGATAAAATTGGTCCCAAGTCATTAAGAAATTAAGTAGTTCTTCCTCTTGCTGAAAAATGATTCTTAAAATAATGTGTTACATGTATAACCACAGGCAATTAAGTTACTATGGCTTGACCTGTGTGACAACCGTACCCAGTCCTCACTCGTGACTGTGAGAAAGAAAGGCTTAGCATCAAGATACTCTGTGCTGAAGCATTTTTGGCAGTGAGGGAAGGCTATGAGTGAGCAAGTGTGACTCAGTGGCACAGCAGTAACTCTTTAAGCCACTGACAGATTGCTTTAGACCCTGCTAGTAAGGCTGTTCCAGAGTTGGTGTGTGACCACTACTCAGCATAGCACAAGCAGTGGCAGCCCCACAGCTCGCACCCTCTGGGACCCCTGAGTTAGTGACCAACCTACTGCTACCTACTGCCAATTCTTGGGCTCTGAGAGAGTGCAATCACACCCTAGCCTAGGACAAAAGTGCTCTTTTACTGCACCTATCACAGAGCAGGTAAAAGTAAATACGGCACTGAGGCCAGTGATAATGAGAGAACAGACATGCACACAGACACAGGGCTTTCCCTGCAAGGGAGCAGCTTCCCTCCTCTCCACACCTGGGGCTGGCCCTGGACAGCCAGCGAGTTCAGAAGGAGTATGGCCATGGCTAACTCACAGCACCCATCACCACATGGCTCAGCTGGGCAGCACCAGAGACACCAGCACAGACCTGATTCACAACAGTGGAAGGCATGAAGTTGGAGGAGCTGAACTCAGATGATCAGAATAAGGCTCATTATTCCTGCAAATTCATGCACAGGGAGTTGCATGCTGCACAGCCTTTCCTACTCTGAGTCACTCCAACTCCTGCTCCAGGCTGTTCTGTAGCAAACTGTCAATAAAACCCATTAATGATGTGCTTTACTTAGAAAGAGTGCATTTAACTGAGGAGCTACAACACATGAAGTGTCAGCAAGGGGTGAATTATGTGGTTCATAGAACTATAGAATGGCCTGGGTAGGGACTGACCTTAATCTACATCTAGTTTCAACTCCCCTGCATGGGCAGAGACACCTTGCACTATACCAGGATGCTCAGAGCCCAGTTCAGCCTGGCCTTGAACACCTCCAGGGATGGGGCAGCCACTCAGGGCAACCTCCCAGGACAACCTGTGCAGGGCCTCAACACACCCACAGTAAACATGTTTTTCATAATATTTACCCTAAATGTACTCTCTTTCAAACCGAACCCGTTACCCCTCATCCTGTCACTACAAGCCTCAGTGAAAAGTCCATCACCATCCCTCTGGCAGCCTCTCTTCAGGTACTGGAAGGCCACAATTAGGTCACCCCTAGGCCATCCATTGTCCAGGCTGAACAAACCCAATTCTCTCAGCCTTTCCTTGCAGGGGAGTTGCTCTGTCCCTCTTATCATCTTGGTCTCCTCCTCTGGACTCTCTCCAGCAGTTAATGGAATGCAGGATGCATCTCAGTAAAGAAGTGGTAAAGGTGGGTGGGAGTCTTAATGTTGCATAGATCTGCTTGATGTTTGGTATATATATGAACCTAATTCCCCTTTTGATTTCAGTGCAGTTATATCTAGCATTCCCCTGTGTTTCTACTGATATATAAATTCTCTGATGAATAATTGATAACCAACTTTCTTTTACGTAAGCCTTTACTGGAGAGCCAGCAAATATTAGAGACATGTTGTTTGTCTTCCCTCTTTTTAGTCCTGTTCTCATCTGAGTCACATTTGGCTAGCATTCCTATCTAGCTCCTCGGCTGGTGGCAGCTATTAAAACAAAACACACCTTTGAAGATCCAGTGGTAGGAACAGTGCAAAAAAGATGCTCTTTGACAGAGATTCTTGGGTTTTGCCCTATGTAAGTACACATCTGCAGCTGTTGGCAACATTATAGCTGAGGATGGTTTCTGTACCGCCTGTCCAAACTCTGACTCTTGTAAAACATTCTGGCCTTGTGACACAACATTTAGCAACAAGTAACCACTGACTTGCTACACAAGCAGCTGACATTTTCGTCCACTGCAGATGGTTTTATCTGATGGTTACAGGGAATTCTAATTTCTCAAAAGAAATTGGGAGGATATGGGGAGCAACCCCGAAAAGAAAGCTAGAATTAATCAGGGTTTTTCACAAACCTGGAGGGAGCTGTAACATGTAACAGCAACAAAGAAGCAAGAAGCTGTTCACAGTTTGGAGTCCAGGTAGAAAGGGGAGGAGACTGAAAGTAGTGGGGTTGGGCAGGAGAAAACAGCTGTGACACTTCCGTTCTCTTTCAGTGTGTGGAGAAACAAAACAAACACAGGAGGAGACCAAAACCATAACCTGAACCTGACCTCCCGCTCACTGGTTGTATCATAAAACCTCCAGCTGAACTTTGGTCACTGCATGACCAACGTAATGCAGTCCCAAAGCCTAGCCAAGCAACTACAGCATGGTTTTGGTTTTTTTTTCCTCACATATGCTCAAGATAGTAGAGACCAGTTAAGAATATGGCCTTTCAGAAGAAAAAACATGACAAATTGCCAGTTGGCTGGACAGTTTGCTTTTCTGTTGAGGTTGGTTTGTGGGTTTATTTGAATATCACTGTACTGAAAAAATGTGGGTATGATACAGGATTTAACTGGAACATTAATATATTTTTGTCTGTATCTGTTAGAAATGGCAATCAATACAGCAGTTAAAAACATTGGTGATCATAAGGTGATCAATTACACAAAATATAAACCTCATCACTAGTTTAACATGGCACCAGGATTGTCCACATAAAAATGTTCTTAAAATCTTAATAAACATCCTTGTACGTGGAACTTATGATTCATGGTTTACAGAGTGATAAGTAGTGAAAGGGTCAAGCAACTCACCTAACACCACTCAGCAAGGCAAGAGCAAGCTGAGTTCAGACTCAGGATCCTGCTTTTCCCTGCTGATCTTTCCTTCAACTGCAAGCTACTCCAAGTGCACAATGCACAACAAATACCAAGCATTTGTTTCCACAAAAGATCTCATTTTTGTCTTGCATAGAAAAAGAACCAGTGTGTCCAAAAGTGAGTATTCTAGCACCCACTTGCAAGCAAAGTGCAATCATTGGGGCAGGACACAAACAGGTGGCCAATAAAGAATTTATCATTATCACTGATAACGGTACTGCCAAAAATTCCAGTGCACATCTTCACAATTAAACTGCCTGCCCCTGTGAAGGGGGCTGAATAGAAGAGCACACTGAACACGGAGCCTTCCAATCCCTCTGCTTCTGACAAAATGCCAGTTGCCCCCCAATGCAACAGCAACGAGTGTCCTCAGCAGTTCATTCCCATGCAGGAAGGCTCACAGACCTTTAAAGACTCTCCCTCTCCACTTGGGATAACACCCCCTTATCCTAAGCATCCTGCCAGGTACAGAAATACACACCTGATCTTCACCCAGTGCTCCCAACTCTGGCACGGGCAAATCACCCAGCACTTAACAAACAGCTGAAGATTGCAGTGCTTTGTAGCTTCAGGTGGAACTTGAAAGAAGCAAGTCAAATGAACATCCTCCTCTGTGGAGAGAGATGCAACTATGCCATGACCTGAATTTGCATTCTGTGCACCAAATTTGTTTATAGAGAGCAGGAAATAGTTTTGGAAAAAAAGATCCAAGACACATCTTTGTTTACAGCATCGGTATGTCATCCTCTAACGGGCCATCACATGTCACAACAGTTGTATTTCTGATTCATGTAGAGTACTTATCACTCACGTGAGGTGGTGAGACACTTCAACAGGTTGCCCAGAGATCCTGTGGATGCCCCATCCCTGGCAGTGTTCAAAGCCAGGTTTAATGGGGTCCTGAGCAATCTGATCTAGCAGGTGGCATCCCTGCCCATGGTGCTACGTTCCAAGAATCATATGATCTTTAAGGTCCCTTCCAACACAAACCATTCTATGACAATGTGTAAGAATACTGTAAAGCCAAGTGTATCTTACTTCAGCTTAATGCATATCTTACAACTTCAGTTTGCCTTTAATCAAGAAAATACACTGGTTTACCTGGTTTTAAAATGAAATTTTTTAAACTGGCAGGCTGCAGCCCCTGGAGTCATATTTGATTATGTAATTCAGCTGTTTCTCAGAACCTAGACCTACCATGGTACTTAAATGCTGCACACCCATGCAAGTAATTGAACTCAAGGTGGAACGAGTCTATATATTTCTGTGACTAGAGCCTAACCTTGTTTAAAAAAATCCCAGCACTAACAGGTTAACAACTGACTTCAAAAGCAAGAATTTTTAGGCATGATTTGCTATGTACAGCCATGCCAATTAGAAAGAAGATAATAGGATCATTGCCAGAAATATACAATGCAGGACCCTTTTTGTACATTAGCCTGAAACAACCACATGCAGGCTCCACTAGGCTGGAGCTGAGCCAAAAGATTATCCATCCTTTCTGTTACACATGGATTCTCTGAGGATCAGCATCTGGAACTCTGTGTGCTCGTCGGTGTTCACCTGTGGTTAAAGATAACGAATTCAGACACAATCACACTCAGAAGTGACCATAAGGAGATGCATAAAGGACAGTACGTGCCGTACAGCACGACCTCGACCCAATACTGAAATGAGAGAGGCAGTGCCACAAAACTCAGATCTGATAAGTTTAACCAAATGGCGTGGTTATATCAAGCAGTTCGTGATAAAAGATGAATTGTCTATGGGCAGTTGCTATATGCCCATGGCACTGCACTTGCACTACGGTGCTCGGTTTTACATGGCTTAACTACAAGCCAAGTAACAAGTTGCTCCTGTGCTTCCTCAGCCCCCCACAGTGGTGGGGAGGAAACATGTGGCATGGGCAACTCACTGCCGTGGCTTCCCCGGCCCCAGCGCAGCCCTCGGACAGCCGTGCCAGAGCCCCGGGGAGCGGCACCCCTCAGCC